>RXPK01004618.1:0-44471 GCA_004143645.1 Protaetia brevitarsis | reverse complement strand
GATGAACATCGAGGATATCATCATCCAGTACAAGGCAAAAAAAGAAAAATTGTTACCACTAGTAAGAAGTCTTCTTATAGTGATTCCAATGACACTGATACCATCTACAGTGCGGAAGTAAGTTTTAATTTTAATGGTTCTTATTTTGCGTTTATATTCACAATTATCATGTGCAATTTGTACATTACTAGGTTATTACAAGAATGAAAAGATACGAATAAAATGTGAGTAAAACATATTTTGCAATTTGTTTAACACTCATGTATATTGTAGATAGTTAAATAGTAAAGGGAATTGTGTAATAAAATAAGTAATTTTGGATACGTAGAAAAAGATTCATGTGGATCACCAAATTCAAGTGAAGTATCGCTCAATTTACATACAAAATTCTAATTCCCCTTTAAGTAAATTGCCTTTTTAGTAACAATTTATATAGTAATCTTATTTAAAACTTTTACATTTGGCTATTTTTTTTAATTTTAATAAATAATAATTTAACTGTTACGTGTGATATATTACTAATAACGACGGAAATGTCGAAATACAGGAACCTTATGCTTCACAGCGACCATTTCAAATTTACAACTAAATTTACAACCATATGTGAGGGAAAGAAATATTCCAGGATCTTTTAAGCAGATGCGTACGCAATATTGCATTGTGCTCATGAAAATAAATAATATATTGATATAACAGACAGCCAGATGATATTCAGGGCACTGGTAAACCCTGAGATGTAAGCAAGACTGGTTTGGGAATGTATTCAAGAATAGAATAGACTGATAGACCTCAATAAGATCACTTTATAGTGAGTGGCCGGATATTCGGCAATTAAAAGACACAAAAAAGCCGATGAGTTAGAAAGGGATCATCGGCTTCAAACAAAGGCCTAGAACCTGCTCTAGCAGTGTCTAAAATCATAACACGAAATTCTTGGAAATACTTTTATTGAGAGACTAACAAAGAAGAAGACCTCATCTTCACATCTTAAACTTGAAATTAACACTGAAGATACAACTGTAAGCTGTCTAATGAGATGACAGAAAACGCTTACCACATTCTGTGCGAATGCGAGGCTATGCACGCGAAAAGACAGGCAAGAGATTACTCGATCAACTAGATAGAGACCTATACAGATTAGTGTAGCATACTAGGATACTGACATGATGGGTATAATTTATTGGATATGGAGAATGCATAAATCTGTATCCGACCTCGGTCGTTAAGCAAGATCTAGCTGTATATTTTGTAATTTGAAATCACAAAAATTAGCACACAGTTGTTCAGTTTGTGTTATGTGGTGGGAATTATACACTCGAAATACAACTGTAGACTATGTAATGGGATGACAGAGAACGCTTACCACATACTGTGCGAATGCGAGGCTCTGCACACGAAAAAAAGACAATTTTTGTCAAGCCAAAGATGAGAATTGCTTGGATCAACCAGCCAGAGACCTGTACATATTAGTGCGGGGTACTAGTATACTGGGATTGGCTAGTATAATTTATTGCATTTGGAGAATGTCTTATATCTGTATCAAACCTCGGTCGTTAAGCAAGATCTACCTGTATATTTTACATTTTGAAATTACAAAAATTAGCACGCAATTGCTCTGTTTGTGTTATGTGATTGGAATTATTTAAAAATTGTATCAGTTTTGGTATGTTGTAAACGATAGCATACACTTTGGTATATTAATATTGTTTTGGAACAACTTTTGGCGATTAGTGCATGTAGTTGCGTCTTCTAAGTTGATTTGAAAAAAGAAATGGTACAACTATACGTCATTTGCATGTGTTGTAATTACATCTTACAAACATGAAATGGTTTTAACTTCTATGTCGATGCAAGAGACTTTCGATTTGAATTGTTTGATATTTATTTGTGTTTATTTAATAAGGAGACGCAGGGTGACAGAAAAGAAAAAGTATCCAAACGATGCGAGTCTAGGCAAGCAAGAGACAAGACTTCAACAACAAAATTCTCGGTAATAGAAGGAAACCGATATGTTTTCTCGTGCTCGCGCAGGCTAGCATCGTTTTTCTTTAGTTGCATCAATATTTATCATCGTCCAATTTTAGATAAAAGTTGTCGGTAAACAAGCTATGAAAGATGTCATAAAGTATGCTCAAGATAGAATGGCAGGAGAAATGATCCGCCGTAATGTAGAGGAACCCTATAAAAGGTGCTACAGTGAACTGGCTACCACTATGAGTGAGTACATCGCTAGAATTTTTTTTTTTTTATCGGTACTCACTATTACTATTTTGTTTTAGAAAATTTGGAGTGACTGAACGGTGTTATAAACTATAAAGAGTTTATATATGTTAATTTTATATTTTTACAAATTAGACAATATTTTTATATATGTATGTATTATCTTTATATTTGGATATTTACTCATTGGAACATACTATTGGCATTGCCTAGAAATGAGGGTTCTCAAAACTGGTTTTTCTTTATTTTTGCTCTATCTCCCCCTTAACCGCTCTCTTCCCTCGTCATATTATTTATATTCTTTTTGTTCATTTCACTTTTATATTTATTTATTTTTTTTTGCGATTTTGTTTGATGTGGAAATTCTCAGAAACTCTATAAATACTACATTAAACACCGACATTGTATCAGAATTGGGCGTAGGTAACACCTTTTTTTAAACTATTGGTTGTTAGTTAAGCACACTACACAACTAAATTAGTTGGTAAATGAAAATGCATGTTTTTCAATTAAAGCAATTGTAGTTGAAAAGATGACTAAATAATTCAGTTGAAAAAAAAGTTTGTTGTGCACATCACTACTAATTGTTCCATTTCAAAAGATAAAAATAGTATGTCAGTCACATTGGGATGGTTTTAGTGGTTCTTAGAGTTTACAGGGAAGTTTAAAAGTACCTTAAGTGATGAAATTAATTCATTTATTCACATTACGTAACGGGTGCGGTATTTACATATTATTTTTATGACTTGACGTTTGGGCTATTTGTATCGTTTGTAAGATTGGAAGTATATGACGTGTCAACAACGGGTCTGCTGCTGTCAGGGTAGCCCTGAGATTGTTTGGGACTTGTCACATATCTTTCTCTTGTTGCCCTTTTGTGCGCTGACCTCTTTTCTAGCTTATGTAATTTGTATTATACCATATATAAGTTCTGTTTGAATTGTACCTTTTGGCTCACCTACGATGAAGGCTAAGTGGTGCGACTCGAACAGAACTTATATATGCTATAATACAAATCACATGAGCTAGAAAAGAGGTTAACCCACAAAGGCAATAACTGAAACCTATACTTGCACACCATTTCACAGAAAACTGAAAGTAGTAAAATTCCACTCCTTCTCAGGGCTACCCTGTGGGCGACAGCAGATCTGATGCCGAAACGTTGGAGACTACAATCCTACAGTCGATGGAAATAGCCCAAATTCTGATTTATATACTAATCCATCGTCAATAATTGTCATTTTTTTGCTAATTTATTACATTTTCCAAACCGGCAGAATTAAATATGTTACGTTTAATAACGTCGAGTCATATCGTGTTTTCGCGCATATAATCCGCATACTTGTATAATCTCCAGCCCTATGGATAAGTATACAAACATTCCCGATTTTGTTATAATGTATAAGACAAGAATGTAAAATCATTTTGATCCACGCGTCAATAGGATCATTTGGTTCTCTTTTGCAGCTACAAATAATTTAATTGAAAACAGCATTATTGTTAATTCAGCTAACAACGAACTTTTTAGCTGCTATATGTAGCCTCAACTAATTAATTTAGTTGCAGTTGTTAGTCGGAATTGTTTGCTGGCCTACACTACGTTGTAATAATTCTTAAGATAGTGCCAGTACTTAGTAGATATTTAATTGTTCACTTATAATTTGTATGCCCATTTTTCAGCATCAGTATTCCACATTGTGTATTTTTATTGATTTTCTTATCTTCAATATACCTATTTTTCATGAATAAAGAAAACCTTCCTCAGATTAGTAGATGTGCCCGGGAGTTGCAGTTAGTAATTAATTACGTCAACTGCCATATATACATGAATTGTTTCTATGTTCAATAAAAACTACAGTAAACCTAAAGAAATAAATTAGTATACTGCTTTATTTAAGTTTAAAATAAAAGAAAGTGTGGTTCACTTTTTGATTTGTGATATTTAGTATACCTATTTCTTGTACATACTATGTATGTAATAACCTGGTAGCTAAGTGAGTTTTTATGGAATGTAGTGCGTATTCTGTATGTATCGTTAAAGTTCCTTCCAAGGTGCAAATATTTTTTTGTTTATTGTATTCCTTTTTATGATTATAAAATTATGACATTTATTGAAATATATTCTACTTATTTAGTATTTTTATCTTTATAATGTTTATTACTTATTGATTATCACTTTATATGTAATGTTTATATTTAGTATAAAAGTATTGTTATCGTATAGCAAATTTAATAAATATTCAATTATGTAACGTTTATTGGAGTAATTATTTCAAAATCCTCCAAGAGCAGCTCAAGTAATGCATCTGACTTTTTATATTAGGTTTCTGAAGATGAGATTTTATATTAAGTAGGGGAAGGTAGGTACAGTGTTACACACGGAACAGTGTAACATTATCAAAATTTCCGTTTTTTTAAATAATCCTGCATATGAATATTGGTGGGTTAAAGATGTCCTGTATAGCCGCTGCATAGTATCGCTTTGTCTTTTCAGTTAATAAGATTACATTTTGCGCTTATTAGAAACCCGTCAATTCCTTTCTTTACCTAAATTATAATAACCTACTCATTGATATAGATAGACGTTTTGGTGATGATTTCTTTAATTTTGTACATATAGCATATGTACAATAAGTGTCACACTGTAACTAATCGCAAAATGTTTTTGTAGATATGACATTTAAGATTTTCTTATGTTACAAAAAAATCTCTAGGTTTTTGTGCCTTTTCCATGTTTACTTTAACAGTTAAACTACAAACATTTTGTTCAAAACTTTGTCGTCTTTATAACTTCACTAATATCTGTAATATATCCAATACCTTTCTTACTTCGTTTCAAGTGGCTCACGTAATAGTGTACTCATTAAATGAGAACAGTGCTACGTAATATTTTTTTTTATTTCGCGGTAGATAATGGCTAAGCAATTAGTGGCTTATCAGGCATGCCCGTAAATCAAAGTCTCCTTCCTAATCATCATTACGGCCCCGGAAAAAAAATCACTTGCCATGATTGATCAGAGTGAGATTCGAACTCGCGGTCTCTCGCACTAGTCGACATGTGGTGCTTCTCATATCAACTAATCAACATTAGTTTATCGTTTATTTAATTTTTTTTTAAATTTATTCGATTTTCTAGAGCGTTCGGCAGTAATGAATCACGAATATTATGCGCAGTGGTACATTATTTTGGATTTACTTCCTCAACTACGCAATTGATTAGGGTATATCTCCGTAATCGTTTCCATTTCGTGTGTATTGATAATCAAATTCCATCGTATTTTCCAATAAGATCCGGAGTTCCGCAAAGGTAAATTTTAGGTCCCTTTATACATTTTACACATTCAACTTTATTAAAAATATAAACAAATGTAAGTACCATTTTTACGCTGATGATACATAGGTGTATTACCCATTCCCTGTTAAGGAGATTGATAATGCTTGTTCCTATATTAATTCAGACACGGAAAATTTAAATGCCGTCAAATGGGATAATATGGGGAAAAATACGTTTTATAATAATCTGTACTACAGATTACTGTAAAATATTTACTATTTATTATGAGAAGACCGCCAGGTTTCAAAAACGCATTTTTGTCTCATATTACCCTACTGTCCTATATTGCCCAATCGACGGTACTGCAGCTAGAAAATATTCTGTATACTTTATTCTGCAAAAACCAACCTAATTCAACTTGGCTTTAAAAAGGCTAGAAATGATTTGGTGCATCGTTCTAAGGTAAAGATTGTCATTGATGGTAGAAATATTCCGTTGAAAAGTGCTGTTAAAAAACTAGGTGTTCTAGATGTACTTTATCATAATCTAGGCTTTGCGTAACCATGTTAATGAATGTGCCAGGAGATCATATGCTGCTTTGAGGATGATTTATGCTAGTAGAAGTTTTTTGGTTTTCAAAAGATATTGTGTGAATCGTTGGTCTTATCGCATATGAACTATTGTGACACTATATGATTCTTATATTACATTAAATAGTGTTCGTAAAATTCAAAAAGTACAAAATTCTTGCCTTAGATTGATCTTGATTTGAACTTTTGGTATTAGACGTTGCTCGCGGATATCGCAGAAGTTATGAGAGGTTGGATAGTTGAATATAAAGCACTGTAGGCTCTTGCACGTGGCTACGCTGTTTCACTATTATACTTACCCAGAAGCCGCCCTATTTGTATAGAAACATCACGTTCAGGACTGACGTCCACAACGTAAATGTTCGTTTTAAGGGAACACCAACTCCTCCTATGCACCACTTCGCACAGTTCAAGAGATATTTTACTTATAGTGTAACGGGTATATACAAACAATATTCCAGTAGATATAAAAAAGAATGCTCATTATGAAGTATTTAAGAAAAAATTACGTTAGCACCTATTCATTAGACAGCAGGGTAGTTAATTTTCATTTTTACATTTTTTATGATCTTGCTGTTTACCTATTATTGATATGAGTTTAATTTTAGGCTTTTAATACATACATTTATTGTTGGTAAATTAAATTGAATAGGGTTGAATGGAAGAACAGATACTGCTATTGTATCAGTACCTAATCTTCGCCTTTTTTCTTCTCGTTGTACGAAATATATATTAATGTAACTTTGTTTTGCGTGAGAAAGGAAATAAAGATATATTATTATTGAATTATTATAGAGTCAAAGCAAACTTTCGAGAATAGAGTGGTGTGCTTCAAGGCGCTATTTTAGGCCCACTACTATTTACATATCCAATATGCAAATTAAAACTATATAGACGATACAAGAATCTATTATTCATTTGGAGCAGACAGCAGCAAAGTTACGCCAAAATATTAGTGACGTTCTTGTAGTGGCACAGTTTGCTCAATAATATCTATAATATTCTATTTGTGTGTGATGTTGTCAATAAAGGGTATAATAGAATGTTTATTCTCGTAATTAAGATTTTTTGGTTTCTACTTTATTATCACATGTTTTTGACAATAACAGGAAAGGAAAACCAATTAAAATTAAAAAAAAAAAAACATTTTATTTTAAAAGTTTTCACCCATAATGAGCACAACTAAAGCAGACCATCCATTGAAGGGTCTACACCCGCTACCTTCGCCTGTTTTATCACTATATTGCTCCCATAAATATCCAGTCTTGTAGTATTGCCTCATCAAGTTGTCTATAACATTTTGTCTTAATTTCGTGTATATTTTACTAGCTTGTTCGTTATAAGGTCCAGAACTGTTCGAATAATAATGTAACGCTCTTATTGCCAAGAAGTTCATATTAATCCATATTTGTCCTCGCCAATATGGAGGATCATGTTCAGTATTTCTTTTCATGTACAAAGGCGACGTTTTCGACAAGGAACGGAGACCATAATTCGTCCATAAAAGGTTGGGATTTTCTATATCGTCTAGTATTTTTTTCAATTTCGGAGAATCTGGTTCTATGAGTTGTAGGAAGAATGGAAACAAGCTTACATAGCCAAAGGTGGAATCGATTAATCTATACTCGGGATCTTTCAGAGTAACTCTAATCATTTCCAAACTCTGTGTTTGTTGGGAACGCGGCGAAGGTTTCGGTCTCCTCAGTTCAACCGAATCTGTATGGTATCCGTAATCGGCATACTGCTGAGCATAATCGGACCAATGCAATTTGTTCATGATTTCGTTATTCGATAAATATTCACTGGTCTGCTCGTACTTGTAACTGTCTCTACCAAGAAGGTCTGCTAATTTCCCCATTACGTCAGCGGCGATGGCGATCCAGCAACGCAAGTCGATATGCATTTCATCGTCTGTAGGATGGGAAGCCCTAGGATAGTCGTCCAAACCGGAAGTTAAAGTTTTCGGGTTTAGTTCTCTATTGGTCGTTGAATCTCGCCCGCGCCATCTATACGAACTGGGTAAAGTTCCTTTCTGCGTTGTATTGAACCACGAAAACCACGCCTGCATGTTTAAAATATCAGATGTAATCATCTACAATAGTTAGCACAATAATTACTTGTAATCGGGGAAACAGCCTCTCCAAAATCGCTAATCTTCTTTCTGTGAATTGATCTTCGTACTTTTTCAAGATGTATTGCAAAGTCAAGAAAAACGTTGGAGGATTAGCATTAGTATTTTTTTGCGTTACAAACTCTTGTGGTACTTTCGCTAAGGCTTCAACACCTGCAAAAATGGTACTAGGAAAAGTAGTAGAAGCTAAACAGCCTATAAAATACCCAATATTTGCTCTCGAGGAATCCACCCTTCCACATTCATCAAATCAAACCAGTGGCATATTATATCCAACTCTACGTCTAAGTCCCAAGCCCCAATTAACAAGCCGTGAAAGCCTTCATCCCAAAGAAATCCCCGAGGGAAGAAACTTCTGTTATATTGAATAAAATTTAAAAGGGAAAGTAACTTTGATTGGATAAATACCTCGATGGTACTGCTGTATATAATGGCGCCTTCCAGTATGGGACCGGATCTTTAGTATAAGCACTTTGCACTTTGGAAGCACCATAAAAATAACCAATCCCACCTATCATATTGCTCAGAGCTGCTTGAGCGAAATTAATTTCTTTCGCACCATATCTAAAAACACAAATATAAAGAGAATCTCATTTTAAATGGTATAACATGGCAATTATATTACTTCTTAGCTTTTAAACCAAAAGCATCTTCAAATCGCTGCGCAAACCTTGTTGAATGCCAATTCAGAGCATCAGTATATGTTTCTCCCACCAAAGTGTTTTGTCGAGTACCGAAACTACCAGATTCATATACGATATCCAATGAAAAAGGCACTGATGCAGTTATTTGAGTTGCTATGAAATTTGGTAATTTCTGCAACAGAAGATAATTTAATATTCGACTTTCTTAATCATTGCATCCAGATTTCACCTTGATAGTGCCATCTTGTCCTAATATTTCTCCAGCCAGTACAATTCTCTTGTGTTTTTTCGATTTGTCTTGCATTAGACGCAGTGACGAGATCACAGTTTCTTTGAGCAGGTCCAGTCCCAGATAATTTGTACTAAGATATGATTCGTGGTTCACAGAACCTAAATCATGTATAAATATATTAATATACTCAAATTTAACAAGTATTACCTGTATAATTGAATAATTTTATACTAAATTCGCCAAGACCGGCAGTCTCTCCTCGAACTCCTGTTAATTTACTGGCAAAGTTACTTGGCTTGATATAATTTTTTCCGCCTTCTTCTAAAGCGGTATACCACAATAAAGATACTTCTTCATCCATCATATCTGCATATTCTGGCTAGAGCAGGAAAGACAATAATAACGGGTAATTTAAAATTTCATTTTGCAGTTGTTCAGGGAAAAAACAACTGATATACGCAATAATAATATATTTCATAATCAATTATTCATAGCAGTAACGTTTTAAGTGCTACTATATTTTCTTTCAAGCTAAACATTTGCTGTTAAATATTAGAAAATTTAACTAAACTAAACTAAATAATATTTTCAAGTCATAATAACTGTTAACTACAAACTGTTATAAATAATAGGAGGCCTTATGTTGTCTGACACATATATAATTGATTGCTGTATGATTCCCATCAAAGACTAACTGTACTTCTGCTTTTTGTTTTGCAAATGGCTCAAAGTTTGGAACAACAAATAAAAAGGCAACCACCACTATGCGTATGTGACCAAGAAATTCCATTCCTTGGAGTTATTGCTATAGTTGCAGCAACTACAGCTTTGGGTGCTCATATGTGTATGTCCCCATAATTAAAATGGGTATTGACAGAAATGAGAAATTTTCTTGTAAGAATTTAAAGATACACAAAAAATAAAGATGAAGTACATTACATACATTTGCTATTGGTGTGCTGTTATCGAAATAGTAGTTGTATATGTATTTTTACCTTATAATCCACACTAACTCGTGCTGTCCAATCACCACCATGTAAACCGCCTAACCTTTTAACAAACGAAGTTGTTAGAATAAACGGCCCATCTTGAATTTCCTGTAGACCAAAACTGCTGCCATCATGCTGCAACCAACCATATTTTTCTAAGCCATCACTTTGTTCACACCAATGCCTAAAATATATGTACACAAATACAGTTCGGAAAAAAATTATATGGTGTACCTGATGCCATCACCACCTGGTTTTAGTCGTTTTGGAAAATACCACATTAATCCTGTAAGTAATGAATGAGGATCTCTACTTTTTAAGCCAAAGTAAACGCCGGGTCTATAAGTACCCCAATACCTATCAGGATTATCTAGGCCACTATTCACAACCATCTGTGAGAGATACAAGTATTAAATATGTAGAAAATGTAAGAGTTTTATACTAACTTTTCTATCATCATATGGTGTATTTACTCTAGTTTCCCAAATAACCCATATATCCAACACCAATAGCTACAGCTAAGCAGGTACATCCTATCATAATTTTCCAATAAGATAAAAGTCCATTTTTACTTTTCACTTGCTTTCCAGGATTACTACCATTACTACTACTACTGTTTGTGCCTTTATCAATTTTGTTTTCCATTTGACTTCTACGTTGCCTAGCCATGTTCTTAATATTATGTGATAATAAGCTAATATTAACAAACACTTAATACAGAAATGCGAAAAACCGAAATATTCGGCTTACATGCTATCGCACGTTATTATTTTATATTTGGTTATCTACTTGACATCTGTGACATGATTTTGACATATGTAACAGCAATGAAGTTTGTGACATGGTTTATAAATTTCGATTTTCTTAATTTCCATCAACGTTCATTTAGTCGACTCAAAACCTTTAGTAAAGTATCCAACCGTAAGAAGCGTTGTTAAGGGTGGTTTTTCCGCCCAATTAAAATTTGCTAGCTGTCGGTTCTTAATTGCTTACATGGTCCTTGATTATGGCCATATGGCCACAATTGCTTTGCAACTGTGTGCCAATTCGATTATATTGCATTTAATTCAATGGAATTTGGAGAAATAAGTAGGCAATACTAAAAAACTTTTGATTTTGTTATAATGGAATATAACATTAATGTAATCAGATTCACATCAACAAATTGATGTGGATATTCGATGTAAAAGTACATAATTTATTGCCATACAAAAACATATTGTCGGCTTCGAAGAAGATGTTGTGTGTTACGGCCGATTATACATTAATTAGATATCGATGAAAAATAGAATGCTCTTTGTATTTTTCTTTTTTGGCAATAAATTATCTTCTATTAATAATATATAATTTGAGAAGAATATTTACATTTTTAAATTAGCGCGGTAAAATAGTGCCGTCGGTGACTGGATTTGAAATTATTTCTTTCTAGTTGGATAAAATTTCGGTTGAGTTTATTTCTCTTTATGAACGAACTATAATACAGGGAGTGAAAAATTTACCGTAGTTCTAAACTTTTTAGAAATAGCACTTACTCTATTATATTATAGATGGCGGAAAGCATTCAATTGATGCTCGAAGTACGGTTTCATTATTTTATCAAAATCTTTAAACATTATAATTATTATTTTATTACACTGAACAATTAAATAACTACTTCATTGTATTGGTACTACATATTTATGGTTTTATAAGATTACAATTTATCAGAAAGAAATATATTAATTTTTAACATTTGTTACAAACACATCCACATTCTTTAGAAAACTAAGGAGTAGAATAGAATCTGATCGGAACGCGAAAAAAGTAGAATCAGATCTGAAAATGAAACGTAGGGTGAAAATGCAATGATAAATGAACGTCGAAGTCAAGCTGGGAATCGTTAAAAATCACTCTCAGTTCTGAATTCTTTTGTGCCCGGAAAAAAGTCTTTCACGAACAACGTTTTCGTCGAGTACATTAGAGGTACTTTATCTTAGTTAGATTGTTAGAATGTGATACTTCAGATAGCGAAAACTCAAGGCAAAATCTGCAATATCTAATCATAATGTATGAAAAATATATGTTCAACAATTATATTTGTTTCACGTAGGTGCCTCTAATGAACTTGTGATATTTTTTTCTCTTACGCTTTTAAGGGTGGGGGAAATCGATATTTATTTCGAGGGATTTTTAAAAAATAATGTTATTTAATTATGTTATGAAATAAATCTTTATTTACTGATAATTGCAATGAAGAAGTAGGTACCTACCTATGTTGTATGTAATTGCAAAGAAGGGAAAAATCGCATGACAATAAATCCATTTTTAAAGTAATCAACCGATTTTTGTCTGTTCTGCAATTATAGAGTTTCGTGATTATAATTACCGTTGAACAGAGATTTATTTTATAACTGAAAACAATAATTAAATAGTGTCATTTTTCTGGAAACTCAGGAAATGAAACATGAGAGAGATCTTATTTTTTTTTTTTAAGAAAGTTATATCAATGAAGGAATCGCATTTTTTCTTTATTCATATCAACTTTATATAGTGTTTATAAAGAGATTAAACATTTTTCACTTACTTAATTTTGGTATTATTCGTGATTAGCGGGTACTAAACACAACGTTCTTAGATTTCTTTCGGTTTAAGTCTAATCTTGTCTAAGCAACGTAATGTGCAGCAGGTCTAGAAAAATGCATTTCATGAATTATGTATGTAGGCAGGCAGCCATAATGAAATGATAAAAATGCAACACCTGAGGGCTCGCGAGCCATCGTAATCTCCTCTTCAAATTAATTCAAATCCGCATGGTGCTTGCGAAGAATGTAATAACTGCATTATTTTACAGGGGTATCACATATATTTCTAAAGTAAACTTTAGGTGATGGAGATGAAATGTTTACTTTTGAAAACGAAAATACATTAAAATTTTGGAATTTAATGAACATAATAATGCGTATGTTCGTGATAACGTGGTGTTTTATTTACAATTAGGTATATGTTAAAAAGGTCATTAAAAAAATACAGGGTAAAAAGTACTTAAAATCTAATTAACTCCATTCATTAATAGTATGTACCAAAAGTAAAATAAAGAAAAATTAGAAAACAACATAAATGTAAATTTAAATTTTATATTATGAGCTGTGAATATAAATCCAATGTGTTTTGAAAAACAAATAAATTGATTCCGAAACGTAACCTTTTTAAGTTTAAAGTGGAATGATCGAAACCGACAATCCCAAATAATTAAAAAGATTTAAATTAAATGTAGATATAGTATAAAAATAAATAAACATGTAAAATATTATATTTTATTTCTTTAGATGTAGCATTATTTATAAAATTTTCGATCAGAAAAGATAAAAAAGATATTTGATATTAATAATGACAGTTTTGAAGGGATCTTAGACAAAAGATAGAAATTTGTTAAATTTTTTAATTTTTCTAATAAAATTAAATGTTTAACAATAAGATATTAGAAATCAACATGCTTCCTTGACGAAACAAAGCTTTCTTTCAAATGGAACATGCAGTGGCCGCATTGAAAATGTTACATCAAATGGTAATTGACTTTTATATATCTATTTCTCATCATCGTTTCCGAAATATAGACATGTATAAAAATAAGTGTTCGTTGGGTCATTTTGATTACAGAGAGGTTTGAATGAAAACATATTTTACTTACTTAAAACTAGTAGTAATTTTGATATACCTATTTCAGTTAATTTCATGATAGTTAGCGATGGTTTTGGTATACAGCCATTTTTTTGTGATGAATGATTTTCTTCATATTGATTGGTACTTATTACTATACTTCACATCTAAAACGAACGCAAAAATCATAAAATTTTAACGCATACAAATAATAAAGAACATGTGTGTTGAATATATCTGAGTTTAATGTAAAACTATACAAAATAACCACGTAATGATTTTCAAGAAGGCTGTTAGATTATACATTTTATGTTTAAAAAATTGAGGGGTTGTCCAAAACTCATGCTGAAACCCTATGATTCATAACCGAAAAGTATTTGACATCTGAATGTTTGTAATAGAAAAATATGTTATAGACATTAATAGTGAAGAAAAACAACGGCCAAATTTGAGCATACATATATTAGCGAGTATTTTTTTCACAATAGTGACTTTTCGGTGAAAATTTTCACCTTCTTCAAACTAAAAAACTAAAAATTTTTAAAATTAATTTTAAAAAAGAATAAAACTACGCTAATAAAAAGTACAAGCATGTCTGGTAATTATTAAAAACCTAGCAATATATTTAAGAGGCAATAACATACACATTAGTAATATTAATAAAGAATTGCAGAGGTTAAAATTGGAAACTCGATCTGAACTGAATGTGTATACCCGTGAGAATGTTACAGTTTTAACCACTTCAATTCTATATTAAAATTACTAATATGTTGCCTTTTAAATTTGTTGCTAGGTTTTTTATTATTATAACAAAATTTTAATGTTATACAAGAAAGTCCAAAAAATCGTAAAGTCCAAGTCGGGGAATCGGAAGCAATAAACATTATGGCTTTATAGGCGTATGGCGTGTGAGAGCAATTAAGTATATTTCAGCATGAACATTGCAGGAATGTACAGTGCAGTATCTTGCAGCGCTTAATGGCTGTCGTAGTCGATGATGAAACAGTGGCCAATTGTTAATTAATACAATATATTATTTGCAAGCTATGGGTCATTTACGTCAATAGATATTACTAGTAATTTCGACTCATGTAACAGCAGTCATTGAAATCACAAACTATTACACAGGATTTAGCCACTTCCCTAGAAGTGGCTAATTAGAAGTTTTTGGGCTAAACGAAAACTTTTAATTTCGAAAATTTGGGATTTGCAATAATTTGTTATTTACTGTCTTTTTAAGATATGTTCAAATTTATTGGTGAATATTCTTTCAAATCGCTTCATGAGTCAAAGGAACAGAGTAGAACTTATTTCCATTGTGGAGTATAGTACCGCTTTCAAGCTTATTTTGGAAGGAGTCAATGAACAAACGCCACTCAACTGCATTGTATTCATGACCAAGCGTCTTCATAACAAAACGGACATCATTACAAAACATAAGTTCTTCTTCCATTGAGAAGAAGTTCTTAAATCCTGCATGACCATTATGAAAAAGAGCAACTTTTGTTCCACTTTGAAGAAGATTCTAGCCTTAAATTGGAGCATAGAAATTCGGCGTGCTTCCTAGACAACTTTAAATCGCGGACGAGGTCGTTGGGGTCTTCTTGACTACATACCACACACAACAAGACGAATCTGGTTGAAATGTTGGATCCAAATCCGTATGATAATAATATATGATCCGTGACGTCTTTTTTAAGTCGAAAAAAGACGTCACTGGGCTGTGACACTTTATCGTCATTATAACGTGTCTTTTACGTGCAATAATATAAGTCATTATGACGTAAGACGTGTCCAAAATTGTACGTCATAATGACGAGTTGGTGCTACCTGGGATGTTGGGTAGAAGGGAAAAAACAATCAGGCAAATTTATGGAAAGACCTTTATTAAGGCACCATTAAAGAAGAACACTGAAGAACTATTGCAGCCTAGTAGGAATCATCTTCGAACCGTAACAAGTCTCCTGTTACTGTCACTGCGCACTGAAAGGACACCAACAAAAAATTAGGATCAGCACTAGAGATACCAACTGAGAGATCGTGTAATAGGATGACAGAGAACGCTTATCATATTCTGTGTGAATGCGAAATTCTGGGCGCAAAAAAACAGGCAATTTTTGGCAAACCAAAAATGAACCAATAGGATTGCTTCGATCAACCAGTCAGAGATCTGTAGAGGTTAGTACAGGGTATTAGAGTATTCGGGTGGTATACTGGAATATAATTTAATGGATAAAAGAATTGGGAGAGCAAATACAAAAGGCCAAGAGGCTGCAGTGTTTTCGGAAACTTCAAGTTAGACGGCTCCCACGAAAAAAAAAAGAAAACATGTAGCAATGTTGCTACATAGTGTATTGTTGGGCTTCTCGATATAAGCAGCATTATTTTGTTGTTTCGTTTTTACTAAGCATCTAACTGCTTCCTTAGATCTATCTTTTTATCTTTGATGTAATTTTTGCAAGTTCTTGTTTCAATAGTGCCACGGAAAGTTCCACTACATAGAAATAAGTTAGATTTAAGAAAAAGATGTGTTCAGAGATGACAATCGGATTACCGGAACCTCGTCAGCACTTTTCGAGTACCGTGCTCGTGAGGTATTGGCGACGAGGTATTGGCAATTCAGGTTGCGATCTCCGAGGCGTGCGTTGTGAATAAAGTTAGGAATAAATTGTTATACAGTGTTTCAACACATTAACCGCAGCCCCAGGGTAAGTACTTTTTAATTTTCTCTATTTATATATAAGATCAGAGAAGCGAGTAGCTCAAACCCCCAACCCTTGAGCAAAGGGGCGCGACATTTAGGGAAAGTCGCGACAATAGTTATTTTATTCCAAAAAAGCTGTGTTTGAATAGCTTCATGAAGTTGTCGTGGAAGCTGACATTGTAGTAAATACTACCAAAATATGTTTACTAGAAAATGTTGTTTTGTGTATAAAGATATTTTCTCAGTGTAGGCTTAAATAATTCTAAAGGATACGAAGGAGAGGCCCAAAGTTAGAGGGGGCTTAAATTCTTTTGATTTAGTTTTTAATTTTTACTAAAATTTTGTCGGTTTATTACTATGAATATAACTATAAAAAAGGGTAATGTTCAGTGGTGCCTCTGGGTCAAATTTATTTGTAATAGAATTTTTTAAAAAGGTAATTTGGCGTAGGAGACGAACCACTGGGATTAAAATAAGATAAAATTTCTTAGGTTTCTTTGAAGTTCATGATCATCCAGCTTCTGGTTTATATAACGAAACTATGAATTTCCTGAGAAAACATAAAATTAAGCAAATGTAAGGGACAAGGAGATGATGGAGCAAACGTTATGATCCTTTCAATGCAACAATTTTAATAATTAACTGTATATCACTAAATGTGTTAATGATATTCCATTTAACTTTAACTTCATTTATAATAACTAATCCTGCATTGTACACTTGTAGAGACCTGAAGATGGCTTACTAAGTAGGCCGAAACATGTAGTTTAGATAATTATAAAAATAAACTGAATGAAGAAGGACAATATACTTTTATTTCTTTTCTCTACTAATTAATTCCGATACTTTATTAATTGAGACAATATGGATACTTTGAATATATTTTATATACCTGATATTTTGTGTTTGATTTGCTTATGAATTACTTTTTTAATCATTTTTATAGTAGATCAAGAATCTAGTGTCTATTACATAGCTCAGAAGTTTTTAAAAATGTCAAAACTATTATTTTGTGAATCAAGTCAAACGCTTATATTTGGTATTTGAGAAATCGAAATTTGTACAAGTTAGTACAAGTTTTTGACTCTCTATACATATTCTTTAATTTGGTTTTGTGCAAAAATAGTTTTTAGCCAGTAGTTTTAATATAGTAGTCGAATTATGAAATACTAAGACGGAGAATTGATAAAAGTGTATCGCAGAAAATTTAAAATTAATAAAAATATAATCACATGTAAGTTGTTTTTTTTTCAATGGGGGGCTAAAATAATATTTTGCGGGAGGGTCAAAAAATTATCGTTCCCCCACTGTCAAGAATGAAGGAGAATAGAAAAGATGCGCGATAGCCTTTTAAGCAAAACGTTTCTCAGTGGAAAATAATTTTCGATCCTTACATTCTACACGCCGCAATCGTCGAAATTTATGCATATCATTTAAGCGAGCGGAGCGATGCATGATTTATAAGTATAGGGAAAAAAGAACGAGAAAGAAAATAAGGGAAAGATCTAAAAAGAAATGATTTAGAGTAGTGGTTATGTTTTTCCCGTGTAGCGGGCGTTAATTCTTAATGCCGTTTCCACCTATATTCTTAATATCTTCGTATTCACATGTGCTTCTCGCCGTCGCGATGGTGTACGAATTTGCCAGCGATCGGGCGTCTATCGGCTGGCGTACGGACGCCGACGCCGCTTCGAGAGCGCCGCTAACATCCCTTTTCTCGGTCAGTAGTAGATTGCGAAGCGCGTCCGCCGAAAGTGGTGCGTCGCGATGCCCTTAAGCGCCGTCGAGACGATACGCGTCTGGTTATTGTCCGCTTTGGTCGTGCACGGTGCCGTCGCAGGTAATCCGGACGCCAAACGTCTATACGTGACCTACTATCCAACTACAATAAATTAGTCAGGCCAGTGGTCAACACTTCGGATGTTCTGAGGGTGTGCATTAAGCTCAAACTTTCGCAATTGATAGATGTGGTAAGTTTTAACTAATGCGGGAGGATACACGCCAGTTCGTAGATCAGCATTAATATGTAGTATGGAGAATTTTGGTCACCCCTAAGGCAGCAAGTAGAAAAATAAATAGACTTATATATTGCGAAATAAAGTCACTAAGTGCAAAATTATTGCAAAAGTCATCCAGTCCTGCGCAGACATCTAAAAAAAATATACTTGTCTTTGGATTTTTATGTTTAAGCATAATAATTAAAATTAAAAATATCAAGTATACATATCTTAAATAAGTATTGGAGAACTAATCTAAAGTCAAATAGTAAATAATGAAAATAATAGAATTAACCCATCACTATTTTTAGTCTATTCATTAACAAGAGATGATCGTAAGCACAGAGCAGTTTAATGGTAAATAAAGACGCTTCATCTGTTATACGTCGGCTATGATCAGCAGAGATTTTCTGATTTATATTTCACGTCCACACAATAAATGGTGTTTATCTGCTAAAGAAACCATAAGTTAAGCAGTCTCGTAGATGATGTGGAAATGTTTGTAGCTCATACATTGACAGAAACGATCCTATGGACCAAGCAAACATTTTTTTTAACATCTTTCCCTATATCAAGATTTTTTATACTAAGAAATAGTACTTTAATGAAAAAGATTATTTATTTGTCTATATTTCTATGAAAGAAGGCTTCCTAATACCGGCGTTGGCATTGCGGATAGTGCATGAGTTATCAGTATAAATTTTATATGAATTGTTGTTTGATTTTGTTTTTATTTTCAATATAGAACCTTTATTTTATCTAGAAAGCCGCCACCTAATAGTAGCCAAGCCCAATCATCAGTGAATCTGAGAATGTACCTTAGTTGCATGTTGGTACCAAATCTGATTCTGTGGCCTTACAGCAACATTAAAATACTAAATTGGCTATGAACTTTTAAACCATTAACACTAGCTTTGTAGATCAAATAACGGATCTGATGCTTAATTGTTTATATAATATTTATGTTAAGTACTCGATATTTTTAATGTATGTTTTCTTAAATTTAAGGTGTTTATATTTCGGCACAAAGAATCAAATTTTTCCTTGCTTGCTGATTAAATATCTTTATTATGTAGATCGTAACTTCCTACAATATATTTTTTTCACTGATTTGATTAATGATGAATATTTGTTTTAGATTCCATACATTTATTTCACCAACTTCTATAGAAATTTATACAATTATTTGGGATTCTCAATTTACACGTCTTTCTGGTAACTGATCAAGAAATACGAACACATTAAAATGTTGTTTTCGATTTGGATTATTATGCATATCAAAAGTTTTTGGCCATCAATTACATATTCATTCGAGTTGTTCTATCTCAATGTAAATATGTCATGCTTGTAGTCGCTTATTTATTATACAGGGTCAGGCAAATGTGTGGGAACACCTGATTTCTGGTTAAATTATGGGTTCTATTAAAAAAAATAATTTTAATAAAAGCTTTTTTAGTATTTTTATTCTACTCTGTCACATACTTTGTTTTCCATGATCTATCACATGTTTTGAGATATTAAAATATATATTTAAATGGATTACCCTGTGATTTTTCACATATTCGAATAGACACTTTTCCAAGAATTATAATGATATACGGCCTTGGTGGGTGTGCGGATATTAAAATAAAGCGTTGGCTATTCAATCCTTTTTGTCAGATATATCTGATAGAGAATATTCGTGTTTTTAAGTTGCCATAGAAGCTTTTAGTAGAAATGATAGTTATTTGTATCACTAGGTCAGAAACTAGAGTTTTGCGACTATGAGTACGAATAAAAAAGAGTTTCTGGCCGTGTGATACACAATGTTTTTTGGGGCGACAAATCTTAATTTTGAATCGAAAATAAAAAAGAAATGTTGACACTGGGGAGTAGACAGTATAAGTTGGCACACATGTTACACACCTTAGTATTTTGACGTTTCCGAGAATAAATCTTTTTCTGTAATTTTCTTTCTAGTTTAATATCTATTTATCAATAATAAGTGCAATTAAGACACCAGTTCATCTTATTGTTAGTATGATTGAACAATAGCTTAATGACAATTTACACGTTGTTACACGTCTGTCATGTGGAATCTAGTGTGGCCAACCTTTAGTGACATTTTTCCTTGCTGCTTTGAAATACTGAAGTAGAGTGAACCTAAAATGAGAAGTACATATGTCGTCTGATCCGTTTTGAGCGCTGGAATCGCCGGAAGAGTCTATTATACTACCTTAGGGGTGTTTCTGTCACTTTGACAGAAGTATTTAATGTAATTTCTATCGTAAAAAAAATCACCCCCACCACTAATGACTTTAGTTCCTCTATTCTATGTCGACATTACGATGATGACATATGTACTTCTCATTTTGGGTTCACTATATTGCAGAATGAGTGTTTCTGGACGAGGCGAAAAGTACCGATGACGTCATACCTCGAAACATGTGGTAGTTATTGGAAATCAAAGTATGTAACAGACTAGAATGAAAATACTACAAAAACTTTTCTTAAGTTATTTTTTAATAGAACCTATGATTTAGTTAAAAATCAACTGTTCCCACACATTTGCCTGACCCTGCATATCTTGATGTAGGTATCACTTGATTTACGGTACAATCTTTTAAAGAAACTAATTTACATTGTTCTCACCACAGTACTCAGAGGCTTGCTTTCAAATAACTTAATTTTGCCATCATAACTAAAATTTAGATCTACGTAATACGTTTTTAATTTTGGCGGATGCGATGGTGGCCCTTTATATTTGATTGTTTTCCCTACATTTACATGAACAATAAAAATAATCTATTATTCATTATTTTGACTCTATCCCTCTGTAGGTTTTAAAGCATTTGACTGTACCCAAAAAAAGCGCGGAGATGAGAGAAAATCTGGTTTGATCAATGTCTCCATTAATCAAATTTTACGGATGTTTTGTGTTGTCATATCAATCTCTTTATGATTCCTTTCTTTATCTTGATTGGATTGAATGGATTACACATATATAATTATTTTACCAATCAACAATTCACTATTACTACTAAATTATTAATCAACTATTGCACTATTCCAATGGTGACTTTCTGTGAAGTCGCCTTGTGGTCATAATAGTTGAACAGTGCATTCCATACCATACCAGCCTAATTAACTGTTTCAGGAGAACATGCTCTTTTATATTTTTTTTTCTTCTGTGTTTTCAAAACTATTTGCTTGTTGAATAAAAAAAAAGAACAAGAAAAGCATATAGGAAAGACACTTAAAGCGCACATTGCTTATTACAAAGGCTGCAAACGCTTTATACAATGCTTTGGAATTCTCACTTTGTCGGTCTCCTTATGAAACAATAATTAATTACACACCTATACGGGCTTCAACAAGTTGAATATACAATATGTATATAATGTAAATGCCTTACATTCTATCGCCGCATGCAGTAAGGTGCGAAGTGGTTTTAGGAATATAATCAGAATCTGTTTCATATCATTTTTTTATTATTAATCTTGTTTTCATCCGTCTACCAATGTATTTAGTACTTTATTTGCAAAAGACATGCATTAGTATTCATGTCTGCGTAAACAGGTCATTCATAAATCATGGATTCATGCGCGTTTTTCGGTTCAAGCATTTGGGTTTTGTGTAAACATTTTCTCATTTGTAATTTATTATAATTTTAATCAATGTTATATAGGCTGTGTTGATATTCACGAAGGCGACCTTTTTAGTCGATTATCTTAGTTGAAAAATCTTATATTCTGCGTTTACACGAAGTCTCGAGAGTTTCAATATTCAGTTAGTTAATGTGCATTTGTATCTAACTCTTGTTACTGAAAGAAGCAGGATGATAAAGTAGCGTAGTATTCTGAAGATAAGCTTTCCGTGAATATTCTTTCGAATCATAATCTCGTTTTTAATATTCCTTTATTAACATAGTTTCATTTTATGGAAAATAACATATAGGGCAACATACAAAGTGACCCATTTGAAAACGGGACACCTCCCTTAAAATTTGTATTTATTGTTCTATTTTCAGAACTTTTTTAAAAATTGATATACCTTTGAACAAATTTTCACTTTTTTTTTTATAAAAAACAAAAGAAGTGTAATTGGGTAAGGATGATAATGTAAGAAATCATATTAGGCATTTTTTTTATAAAAGATATGAGTACGCCACTGGATTAAGCCCCATCTGAAATGGGGAAATATACAAAATTTCATCAAAGAATATTGTATATTAATAATTCTGTGACAAAATTAAGAATCAAATTCTTCTTATTACTTTGTTTTGATCAAGTAAACCGTGATATAAAAAAATGTCATTTAAACATTAACCAAAAACCATTAAATGACGCCTCACACATGTGACACTACGCTAACGCAAAAATCGTCAGTTTTTTATTGGCCAAAACAGTTGTGACGTCTTAGGACTTAATTTGAAATTTATCATTTCTTGAAATGGTTTTACTCATAAATATGAAGCCCAAATTTTGAATTGTTTTAGGTATACATTAAGTCCTTTTTTGTATAACTTGTTGAAGGACCCAACCCTATTAGACCTTTCCGCCAATTTATACACGTATCTGTATGATCTATTTGGTTTGTATAAAACTTATAACAACAATAGTCTTGTAAAACTTACTATAACATTTTTGCAGACTTTTTAACACTTAATAATTGCCCAATGTATTGTAATATCACGCAATTATTAAATAATCATACTAAATGTCATTTAAACATTAACCAAAAACCATTAAATGATGCCTCACACATGTGACACTGGGCTAACGCAAAAATCGTCAGTTTTTATTGGCCAAAAAGGTTGTGACGTTTTAGAACTTAATTTGGAATTTATCATTTCTTGAAATGGTTTTATTCACAAATATGAAACCTAAATTTTGAATTCCTTTCCGCTAATTTATACACGCTCTGTATATAATTACTTTAAGCGTTTCAAATTAACATTATTAATTAGCACAAGGTGATTTGAATCTACTTATATAATCAATCTATATTTCTAATTATGATATTAATATGTAACAACTTAATTACGTTTATGCATGTTACTAGAAATTGTATTAAAATATTTGTATATTTAAGACACATTAGGGCCAATCTGTAACGCAACCGTTAAATTTAACGTCCCTTTAAAATGTGAAAAACTAACGGACTGCTAAAGTTTTTAACAGTATGTGGTATTCTGTAACAGCAATTTTTAGTATTCTGTTAAAATACCTGATTTTAACGTGCTGTTAAAATAGATGATTACTGTTCCTAAATGTAGGGATAATAAATACATGAATTAGGAATAATGCAGCAGTTTTGTATGTTCGGCTAACTTCACTCCATTCTTCTCCATATGTTTCCTTGCATACTTGCATACGTTGACGTTTCCTATTCCTAACCAAACAAAATTATTCATATCCTATATATGAAATAATGTCACGAAAAAGTCGAATGACAAAAAATCAAAAAGAAATAATTGTGAATTTTTTCGAAAAGAACGATAGTATGATAAAAAACAAAACATGCTCCCTCCGAGTTCAATGTAGTAAATAAAAGTGGGAAGAACTTGTCAGTTTATTAAATGCTAGTGACGGTGCAAAAAAGACCCTAAAGGAGTGGAAAGAGGTATACATGTAATAGTGCATTGCGTTTTATAAAGTATTAGCTACATTTTTTGTTGTCGTAGGCAATAAATGAGTTTAAAACGAATGTGAGACGAAAAGCCCGTGCTATTACATATGATCACCAAGGTACAGGAGGTGGTCCTGTAAAAGCAAAGCCCCTAAACGATTTGGAGGAGCGAATGCTATCATTACTTTCGAAAATTGTAATATTAGGGGCACCTGAGATACCAGAAGCTGGTATAGTAACAGCGGGACCTTCCAATGCTCTACTTAACTTTGTAGTTGATACTCCGCTTAACGTTGTAGTTGATACAACACCTGATGATTACATAATTTTAAACGAAGAACCAGAATTACAGACTGTAAGTATTTAAGCAATACAATAAAACTAACTGCATTTAATAGCTATAGAATAGCAACTATTATAGTACAATGCTTCTAGAATGTAGAAAATAGGGAGAATGTGACAGAGGTACAATGTGTTCCAAAAAGAAGATAAACGTAACATTGCCATTGGACGATTTAACAAAATACATCAAAATTGTATGGAAATTTTAGCAAATTCAAACAATAATCTAGCTAGCAGTCTATCTCAACTAGCAAAAGCAATCCAGAAAAATAAAAGACATCAGTCTGCTGCACTGTCTATTACATTTTGATTGTTTTACCTGTGAGAAAGGAATGTTTTTTTTTTGATTTATTTAAAACGGAGAGAATACGATATTTTTTCATTATTTAATTTTAATATGTAGAAAATATTTTACTTTGGTTTTTTATTATTAAGTTGAACACATAGAAAATATACATATATTTATTTTTTATTAATTTAAACAAGCAGAGTGTGATTTATTTTTTATATTTATTTAATAATATATATATTGTTTTATACCAAAGATGTTATTTATTGTGCTAATTATTTTAAAATATGTAGAATATGTTTTGAGTTTTAATGTTCAATAATAAAAAAGCAGAAATTGCATAATTTTTTATTATACTAATGAAATATAAAAACATTAATTCAAAAAGTTCTCTTGCAATATGTTGTTCCTGATTTCACTACCCATTGCAAACCAATTATTGTTGTCTGCTATATTGACATCTTGTTGGTCTGGAATGATATTTATGTCCTCAGGCAATTCAACATTAAAGTGGCTAGCTATATTGTGGAGTATCCACATGAATAATAATTTTTGCAGCCTTATAGGGTTGTAATGTAGTGCTCTATGTCCTAGTAAGCAACGAAACCGTGACTTCAGAATGCCTATGGTATGCTCAACTTTTATTCTGGCCATAGAAAGATGATTGTTAAAGCGAGCTTCTGGTTCTCCTTCTTGTGGATTATTGAATGGTGTGAGTAACCATGGTTCCAATGGATATCCACTATCACCAAATAAATAGTTTTCCTGACCTGCTGCAAATTGATTATTTAATATATTCCTAACAGTAGAACTTGTCCAAATAGCACTATCATGTACAGATCCGGAAACCTTGCATTCATAATTCAAATTTTTTTTTGTGCATCACATATAATCTGTGTATTTATGCTATAATACCCTTTGGACAGTATAAGGTGGCAGCAGGATAAATTTGATGATGTTGTGGAGGGGCAATTATTGAATTTTGCGTACCATCTATTACACCTACTAAATTTCTGATAATGGGAATTCTTCTGTAAATCCTGTTTGAGTGCATTAAACTCATTCCTTGTGTTTGGAACTTAATCCATTGGTTTAATAAATTTGTTATCATTAGGTCTGTCACTTCTCTAATACAACGACTTACTGATGGTTGAGATAAAGCAAATGAATAAGAACTACCCACACCACACTGGTAACTACCATGCCCCAAGAAATGTAAAGTTGCCAGCACCCTTATGTGTTTAGGTATATGTGTTGCTCTAGTTTCTGCTTCCATAAAATTACTCAGTTCATTGACTAATTCTCTAGAAGCATGTTTGGCCAATCGAAATAATTTGATAAAAAATTTTTTCTGGCAATTCATAAGGATTTGACAAATCTCTAATACTTCGCTGATTCTGCGATATCTGTTCCTAAACAAATTTTTTAATCATTTATTTAGTAATATTTATATTTAATCTTACCTCCGTCTAGCGTTATTTATTTCTTCGCCAATCATAATATGAAACAGACCGTCAAATATGTTCGCCATTTTTACTGTTAGTTTTTAAAGGCTACTTCTTAGGTAGGGTTTAAAATTTAGAGGTTTTAAACAAAATTAACAGCATATCTGTTAATATTTAACGGGCTTTTCTTTACAGAATAGCGAAATACGATTAGCCCTCTGTTAAAAAATAACATATCCTTTAATTTTAACAGTTTTGTTACAGAATTGGCCCTATTAATAACAATAATTCAATTGTTATCGTACTTTTGAAGTGATTTACGTAAGCCATTCGCGGAATTCGATCAACAAACCACGGAACTGCAGACGAAACATTGAATTCTATAAGATAAACCACTACAGTTAATTGAAATTTAAATGAATTTCCAGTGTTACCTTACGCGGTTCCTTCTGCATTCAACATTATTTATTAACATAGGATTAGCTTTTAATTCTCGTTTCTTTTTCTTCCTTTCTTAAAACTTGGAATTTTCAGTTACTTTGTTGTATTCATTTATTTAATTGTGAGCAATATTTTCACTCTTGATTTATGGCGGACCATATTTTTTGTGTTGGTTATTTTTTTTTAGCATGTAAAGCGTTCGCTTCCAAGTTTCAACAGCGGCTGAGTTATGTTTCAAAGTAGGTCACTTAAATTAAAAACGAAAAGTACGTAATAGTAGCAAAAGTTATAATTTTCATTTGGGTTTAGGGTGTAGGGTTTTTTTTGTAACCTTAATAAACATTGTTACAAAGAAGAAATTAAATCGTTTGGGATGATGTTTGAAGACATTAAGTTAGGAAATACTTTGTTAGATGTCTATAAATAATTAGTTTTTGATTAATTGCAAACTGCCGTTGTTGTTGATCTAAAAACGCCGAATTGATTTGCTTCAAGTCAACAGCACCAGAAGCAGCAGCAACTCTGAAGATGTCACATACGCTTAAAGATGAAACGCCGTTCAACAAGGAATTCTAGTTCTGCTATAATATATATATATATATATATCTTTAGTTATTTTTTGGTTCGTACTAGGTCAATATCATCGCAATAGATACGTCGATCCTATAATTAAACTCTTCGACAGATAATAGTCCCATAACCTGATTTTGACTGCGACCAAGTTTGGTTGTATTTTTAGGTTTACTTATGAAACACTTGACATCTGATACCTCGAACTCCTCCTTACCTAACTAGTTCCTGTTGTTCTGGCATCATAGTTAGTATTATTGACCTCTTTAGATGATCTTTGAATTCAATATAGAGTCAACACTTACGAAATATTTAATGGTTGATTGATTATCAGAAACAATAGTGCCCCCTTCACATAAGTAGTCTACGCCTCTCTACTTATTTGATATAATAGC
The DNA here is from genome assembly GCA_004143645.1 of Protaetia brevitarsis. Taxonomy (NCBI): domain Eukaryota; kingdom Metazoa; phylum Arthropoda; class Insecta; order Coleoptera; family Scarabaeidae; genus Protaetia; species Protaetia brevitarsis. The sequence continues at coordinate 16,962 of RXPK01004618.1, read as the reverse complement.
AAATTGCGACAACCTCAGCTTGGAATGCTGTCATGTTTTCGCTGAAGTTAATCTAGATACCGTTTCTGAAAATCCTCAGAGTCTTATTGGCTTATCTTTAAATTCTAAAGTTGTATCTGGACAGGTTATAAAGCAAAACCAGTGATCCCACATGGAAGCGAAATATGAGCTATTAATAAAAATAAAAAAGGGATTAAATATATGGACATAAAGGTTTTAAGAGGAATTTATGGAGAAAAGAAAATTCTTTACAAATGGAAAGACGTACTGAATAATAATTCTATGCCTATTGTATCAAGTACATAATTAATTAAGTTACCTTGTAAGATTACCCGATGGGAGACCGAACAAAGAGAGTATTGGAAAGGGCTACAAATGAAAAGAAAAGGAATGGAAGACCAAGAAAAAATAGTTAAAGATAATGAGATATTAACGACTTCGTTGACCAGGCTATGTTACCAGATGGGAGCGCGAACGAAGATAGTATTGGAAACAGATATAGATTGAACACCGTCTGGTGGCATTCAATTCGTTCAATGTATTCAGACAATTTCATTTGATGTTTCATTACGTCATAGTGCGCGAGATTACCATCACACGCAGTCTGATTCTCGTTTATACGAGTCATCTAGCGGAAACGACAGCCCACGAACTGTCCAAGCTAGATCAATGACTGCATTGCCAGCTTTATGCTACGGTTGTTTGTGGGTGAGAGATTGGCGTGCGTCTCATAGGGGGCGCACAAGCTGAACTCTTTTTCACGAAGTGGGTGATTGTATCTAAAGCTTTAGATGTGATAGTGCTGATGACGCCTGGTAGCCACAAACTCGAGTCTGTTTCTAGTGTTATTTCCTCTTTCATTACTCTTGCTGGTATGGTGAGTCCTACAATAGACCATAAGCAACACCTGGTTGTATTCTATCGGTTCATTCTATTTAGACATTTTTTTTGATGTTTCAAAGGATATAAACGAAAAAAAGGAATGGAAGACTGAGAAAGAAATGGTTTAAATTCACTACAAATTGTTTTCAAAAGAAAAATATTGAAAGTTGGAAAAATATTCAAAAAGCAGAAAGAAATATGTAAGTCTTCATGGCTTGTACAGCTGCTTTTTTTTTTATTGAAATTATATTTTGAATTCATTGCATTAGTTGGCTTTTTCGTAAGAGTTTCCTCAAGTTGCATCATGCGACTAGCTTAACTGTGCTTGAGTGCACATAAGGCTGTAGACTGCTGTGGCAAGTTTAATTTAGCGCTTTTAGTAAGGTTGTTATATAATTCTGTTAGACACTTTATTTTTTTGGAAATATTTTATTTGTAATAAGCAGAAATTCCTTTTTTACAAATGTTTTCTTTCACGTTTAAAATTATTTATATTTCTCCTACAGTGAATTGATGATTCCCTCTGAAAAAAATTTAAAGCGAACTGCTGCTTTTCGGAGTAACTGAAATAATAAAGTTGTAAAAGTTGGATCTATATATTGATGTTTCTGTAATGGGTATAGGATGGAGTTTCTGGTCGAAACTCCCTATTTGTAATTCCTTCGGAATCCCCAGTCGGCGTTTATTTTTCAAGAATCCGTGGCTCATACGCTTTTTAAACTTTCCTCCTGTGTTTATTCTTTACGTTGTGAAATTAATTTGCTACATTAAATCCCCGAAAAGAAAATGCCACATCGTAAGTTAACACACAGCAGAAGCTTTTTCCTGCTTCCGAACTTTTAACATCGTCCAAGTTTCTTCTGAGAGTACACTTCGGATCACCCACCGCTCGCTATCCTCAGATCGATTCTCGACGGCCCGGAGGACTTAATGCGTCCGATTGTGCGTGCATTAAGTCCAAATGCGGTCGGTTAATAGAGCGTCTTCCTTTGCGCAACGGGTTGATAAGGAAAAGGATGCGACATTAACCGCTCTGGAACGACGCGTGGGAAGACTTTGTACGCGTTACGCTCTTGGCTGTACGGTCAAAGTAGGCGCGCCCATAAAACAGGGCAACTCCCAGGATTGATGATGTAAAAAGTTCCGTAACGTGAAAGAGAGCTCTCTAGTTTATTAAAGGTTACAACCAATACGCACGGTAGGTGTCAGTTTTTCTTTTTCTTGTATGTGTTTGTTTTGTCGTTGATCTATGCATATAAGGTCCATGGTCGGGTAATTATATACAGGGGATTTCCAATGAAATAAATCATCTCAAATAACTCTTTGCCTACTGCGATTTATATAAAATTCCAAAACTCGTTAATTTTTATATCAATGAACAGCTTACTCCTGTGTCTGAGATACAACGTCGCATTTCCAAGAACTTCAACCTCGCTTAAGATTTCGACGTTAATATCTTTTGATAGGCCAATAAAAATGTTGTTTTCTGTTACGCACAGAGCCCGTGTCCGTAAATTTTTGGATTAATCTCAATACATACTTGTTTCTCCGGAAAACACTGTAGTCTTTTGACTTTTTGTATTTAGTCTCACCCATTAAATTATACTAGTCATTCCAGGATCCTAGTGCCTTGCATTAATCTGTACAGGTCTCTGACTAGTTGATCGAAGTAATCATGTGGTTTCACTTTTGGCTTGCTAAAACATACCTGTTTTCTTACGTCCAGAACATCGCATTCACACAGAATATGGTAAGCGTTCTGTGTCTTCTCATTACACAATCTGCTGTTGGTACCTCCAGTATTGATCCCAATTTTCTGTAGGTGTCCTTTCAGTGTAGAATGTCCTGTCCTGGAGACCAAAGATGAGTCCCATTGGGCTGCAGTAGTTCTTCAGTCATCGGTTCCCGGAGGTTTCTTAACAAAGGTCTTACCATGAGTTTGCAGGGAAGAAAATATACGGAAAATATAATATAATACGAGCTGATTCGTCACAGCATATATCAACACTATTAGAAATGAATCTACAGAAGCTTGATGGGTAGTTCCAGCAAAATAATCTGAAACTTAATATCGATAAAACAAAGTTAAAAGGATTTAGTAATGATATCAAAGATATTATTATGGTTTATGAGCAGTACATAATTCCTCTAGTAAAGTAAGAATTAATAATAGAGTATCGAAACCATTTTGTGCCGTTGGGGAAGGCTTGAGACAACCTTGTTCAATATCGTATTGGAAAAAATTATTTTGTACAGCAAGATAAACAGAACATGGACTTTAGTGAATAACAACCACCAAATGGCGCATGTGGATGACGTTGTATTGTTAGCAAGAACGAATATAGTACTGCAAAGAATAATGAAAACCCTAACACAAGCAGCACAGAGGACCGAGTTGGAGGTTAACGAAGAAAACAACAAGGTACATGGAAATGTTGAGAGGTCGTGATAATGGCAGGAGTGAAAGTGAACTAGTAATTCCAGTAGAAGGGCAGAAGGAATTAAAATTACAACGGGTCACTAGATTTAGTTATTTGATAGTGTGTATTTCGGAAAAGGGAGGAGACACAGATGAAATAACAGCGCGATTAGTAAAAGGGGATAGATGTGCCGGGGCGTTAAGCAAGCTAATAAAAGCAAAAAATATTTCAAGGAACGCAAAAGTGAAAATGTACTAAACAATAAATTATTAGACCGACTGTGACATATGGATCCGAAACATGGACTATGAATAAAAAAGATGTTGGGAGACTTGGCGCATGGAAGACGAAAATATTAAGAAGAATTTTTGGAGGAATAAAGGTGGGAAATATCTGGAGAAGAAGAACCAACAGAGAAGTAGAAGAACAGTTTGGAGAAACCACAATAATACGTTACATAAAGGCGCAGAGAATAAGATGGTTAGGACATGTTTACAGAAGGACTTCAACGAGAAGACAAGGACGCCCAAAGACGAGGTGGTTAACTTTAGTTCTTGGAGACCTGAAGAAAGAAGGAGTTAAAAACTAGAAAATAAGGTAGGATAGAAGAGAATGGCAACGTATTACCCAACTGTGGGCCTAGAAGGCCTGTGAATGCTTTATATGTATATATATTACGAGCAGCAAATACTAACCGCTGCTGAGGAGACGGCCTTCTTGGGGCTAAAAATGGATCCTGACGTCACGGTGAATAGACATATGGACTACCTGACGTCCAAATTAAATAGACAGTATTATGCTTTGAGAGTTAAGCTAAAAATCTTGTAAAACTCCAGTATGGTGTTCTGTTTTGGGGTAGTGCTGTGGGTGTGGGACGTATTTTTGTCGCTCAGAAGGCATGTGTTGGGAACGAAACTTTCATGATCATTCACGGTAGATCGTCCGCTTCATAATGTCACTTCAAGCAGTCTACTTCAACCATTGCGTGAATGAAGCGCTTGTGCATTAAGTCAATCTTTCACATTGCTTCTTACAAGAATAAACGTGTTGCAACTTGTTTGTATGTAATTGTATTGTATTGTATATATTGCAAGGGTGATATTACACTGCGACTTAAAAGATCTATTGAGTTCCCTTTTCTTGCTGTTTTACACCTCACCTTCCAATCCTATTCCTTTCAGAAAGTGTAGGATATCAAAGACCCCAGTCAAGTAAGTCTCCCTCTTCGATTTCAACGTACTCCCAGGCTAGTGGCCTTAGAGTTGTACAGTCTACGAAATTTGAGAGGGGATGGATGCCGTCCGTTCCTAATTGCTGCCAGTCGTTCTGCTTCTCTCTTTGTTCCTTCTTGTGAGGTACTCTCACTTTGGAAGTGGGAAGACTTCTTATGGGAGTCTTGCTCCAATTCCTGTTTTATTAGCGGTGTCGTCCGCTAATAAACGTCTTCCTCAATGGTTGATCCACGAGTAGTTAGGGAGGAAAAGGTCCACCTTAACAGAGCCCGCAATGGAGAGTAAGGTAAAATACAATGGGGTGCGTCAGGTGCCCCAAGGTTGGAGGCAGTAAGGCTGGTCTTTCTATCGCAGCACGTATCCATCAGCCTAGTCCGTCACCTAGGAATTAGGATTTTTTGTTGAGGTTGTCTCTCTCGGTCCGTGCAGATAAGCCAAGACCCCCATCGCCTTTCTGGACCTGCTTTAACAGTTGGGCTTTCCGTAGCCGAAAGGCACAACTGCCATCGTTCAAGATCCTGTGCAAGCCCTTAGTCACGACACGACAGCTCCGGCGAGGGGGAGTGGTTCAACGGCAATGGCTTCAATTCACCCTGGCTCCGCTTTAAGCGGAGAGGACGAACTTATAGCGGCCACTAACCATCTCGTCTTGAGCGAACCATGACAAGCTAGTCTTTCCACTATCCACCACCCCGGGGACGCGCCGGGTAGGTACTCCCAACCCCAGGTGTTTGTATGTAAACAATTTACTATTTATTCTATCAATAAGTTATTATCAATAAGGAATTTTCTCAAAAACTAAATTATAATCTATTATAAAAGCGAAACATATCCATGCATATCGTGAAAGCAATCTTGAAGCTTTGTTTCATTCGTTATGTGGCTTCGCACTGCAATATTTACTCATAGTTATACAGGGGAATGAAACCACGTTTATCGCAAGGCTAGTAGAGACACATGCAGAAAAGTATTTAGAGACCATAACGTACTAACGTTACCGTGTATTTATATACTTGAGTACGCTACATTTGTTAAAAGTAATTACAATGACCTCTTCAGGAAAAATGAGATATATGGTGAATATAATACTCTACGCATGGCACAGAACTATCTCCTTGCACTTAAAACAAACGTAAGTGAAATACAAAAACATAATTTATTTCAATGTTTAAAAGTATTTAATCATTTACCTGAAGATTTAAAAAATTTGCCACCGCTATCATTTAAGTCTGTATTGAGAAAGACGCTACTCGCAAAAAGCTATTATGGTATTAACGATTTCTTCACAGAAGTAATTATGATAAATAAATGTTTGTCAAATATGTAATATATCTATCGTTGTATTCACACTGTTTCGTTTCATATCCCATGTTCACAATTAATTGTTATTTCTTTATTGTATTTATATATTTATGTATGAATTTTACGTTGTACGCATGATGAAATGAAATATATTATTATTATTATTACTATTAAAAAATATAGGGACTCCATCTTTTGTTTATTCGGGCATTAGAATTTATGTTCTTCCTAGACCATAAGTTTTCTGATAGCAAATATTATTTTGGTAAATAAACATCTCTGAAAACGAGAGTTCAATCATGAAAGGTTGTGATAATGCTAAACTTTCTGATTTATTCTATTAGACCGCCCAATTTAGTATGAACGCTCTGGCGATGCAATAATAGTCTTCGCTGAGCAAATTCTAATAACACATATGAACTTCTTGCACAACAATCTATTCATTCCCCTCGATATATGAATACATTATGTTATGGCGACGATATTTGGCGCGGAATCGGTAACGAAAACGTATAATCCGAGAGCGGGCGAGGCAACGGAGAATTTTCCGCTATATTGGATTCGCCCTATGTCGAAATTTAATTTGGCCGCATTTACATTTTCTCCTAGGCACTCGGATGCGCCTTAATGTCCTATTCATCCCGCGAAACAACGGGACCGGCCGCTTTAAAATACACCACCGTAACAATTAGTCGACCCAATCGCATTCGCTTGCCGTTTAGTTAAGGGACCGACGTCGCGTCGCTTATTCAGAACATTAAATATGGTTTCAGAAAGCTCTTCAGCGAATTATGGTCAGGATCTTCTTTTCATTTCTCAGCAAGAGGAATTTCCAACAATTGAAAAGATGTTCGAAAGATTTATTTATGTAAAGATGACAAATTATTATTTGATTTGAGTTGGTATTCAAACCGAGTTGATGCTATTTACTCCGATAAGGATGTGAAAGCTGTAATAGCGATAGCAAATTAAATATAATGGAAGTTGTGAGTAGTTATAATGTTTTGCAATTTTGGTGGATGCGCCTGCATTATCAATGTTACTTGTGAAGAAAATTACTGCCGTGTACCTACTAATGTTATTTATAGAACGTGAAGATTAAGAAGTGAAATTAATTAATTTTATACTTACTGCTGTGGACGAACACCCTTGAGTTCGCGAGAGTTTTTTTTTAATGGCGGCACAGATGTTAATTTTGATCCGATTTTACTTTCTCGATGTCAGTAGAAATTCTCACAAACATTTTTTATTTTGTAATTAAGTTTTTTTATTTATTTGATTTGATTGTTGATTAATTTTATGTAATTGTTCAGTTTATTTTAAATTCATTCTTTTGGTATGCATTTTTGCATTTACCAGAAGTGTATACAGTTCATTGTGTTATTCTAGTTTTTTTCTTTACGATTCGTGCGTCTTTGTAGTAAGCAGAGATGATTTTATATATATTGCCTCTAAAAGGAGAGTTCTTTTACGAGATGCCGTGTAAGTAGATTGTTATTTGATTTTCATTGCTGGTTTTTGATTTTTCATTATTATATTTGAATTTTGTTCGGGTTAAATTGAATCTATCTCTTGAGTCAGGAACTCAGTTAGATAATAAGAGTTGTTGTAGTTTTTGTGCACAAATTTGTTATGGAATCTGTTAATATCTTAATTTGTTCTAGAAGGATTGTAAGTTTTAAGAGTTTTATCTTTTTTTTTCCGTTCTAGTTGTTCAAATTGTTTTTATTTATTAATACCTCGTTGAACGGTGAAAAGAAAGCATTGTGCTTGTGTTTATTTTCAATTTTGTAAATTTATTTGTTTTCCACGTTTAATGTTAATTTTAGTTGTTTTACCTTGAGAGCCACGGTGATTTTTTGAAGAAGCAGAATTTTTCTTCTAGAACAAATCTACCATTTTGTTTGTTAGAGGATTTTGAATTGTCTTTTGTAAATTGTGAGATTCACGCAGGGTTTGGTTTCACCAAGACCTTCTGTCTACGTTTTTTTTTACCCTTTAATTTTGTTTAAATGTTTTTTTTCTTTTTTTGACAATAAAATTAATGATTGTAAATATCATTCTAAATTATAGTTCTTTTATTTTTGAATCAATCATTTAATCTTTGGGATTTTAAAGAAGTCCAATTTTTCAAACGCCCACAATTACTTTTTCATGCAAAGTTACCGTGAAATCAAATTGTCTTTTGCGCCCTTTTACTTTTTATTTCCACTGAGCTCGTTGATTTAATTTTTTTTTTAACTCATTTTTCTATATATGTGGGTACCGTCAGTTACAGCATCTAGGATAAAAAACGGAGTTAGAAACAATAATACTTCGGTTGTGAATTTGTATGCAAATAAATTTGTGAATAATTGAAGGTCAAGAAATGGGTTTAAACTAGTCTAAAATTATGAAATAGTTCTCCTTTTTTAGAGTTAATTTAAATATACCAGGTGTTCTAACCGATACATCGGCTCATAATTTATTTATAGAAACTTCTTAATACACTTGAAAATGCATTATTTATTAATAAGCAATTATTTAACTTATATGATAATTTAATCACTTTCGATTTTATCGGCAATATGATTATTTTTAAAATTTTAAATAAAACATCTGTATAGTTTTGGAGTTTACTGAGCGCGAAAGCATATGATATCTTGGGTTTCGTTTTCGCGGTTACCAAAAATTTAAAATTTTCATTCTAGAGTGTTACGAGTTAAAAAAACTGAATGTAAGTACATGTTAAAATTATCCTATTTGTAAGTATATTTATTTATACCTGTCATATATCTGTCATAACATTATAGTTTACTTAATGTTAAAATAAATTGATTTGCCAGGAGTGCAAAGAATGCAGTTTGTAATCCCCAGAAACAGCATTGGTTTTATTCTAACATGAGTACAGTCAATACTTCTGTTCAGTTGGTCTTTCTAAACATAAAAATCTTTTGTTTTATACGTGCACCAAAATGTAATAATGTACACTTTGACAGTTTTTCTCATAAAAGAAAATTTCTCAAATAGAATTTCATTGAATTTAATTTGAAAGGAAAAGAAAGGAGTAGGTACAGTAGTACAAGTAGAAGCATCGTGTTGATGCCAATTAAAGAACATTAACCACTAAATTATTTCTGAGTTGCAATTGTGTGCTTAAAAGTTTTATGCTGATTATTTCGCAAAACCTTGATCAACATTTCTTTGCGTTGATACTTATTTTATTTATTTTTCTATAATAAATTTCTTTTTATTTCGGTGAACTAATTTTTAGTGATTATTTTGCATTGTTACTTTCATAAGTTAAGATAGTGTTCACTGAAATGTCCTTCCGAAATGAATAAATTTATATGAAAGCTGCTAAATTACATCTTTATATCTTTGTTATTGTTAATGAGAAAAACTTTACTGCCTATAATATAATTATTTCTGCTGAAATAGAGCCGTATTCAAGTAACTACTTTTAGTTTTATAGTAACAACGGCTTAGACATATAGAAATACGGTATTAGAGCGCCTTTTTTTTTAGCTGTTTGATTGTTATTGTCTTAGAGACATTTTTATGTGATACTAGTATTTGGTACCAACGCAATTTTAATATATTTTTTTTTAATTAAAATGAGAAGTTTATCTTTTACATCATACTAGGCGCATAAATAAAAACAGATTATAATGATTAAGAAAACGAAAATTAACAAATCATGTTCTCGAACTCAGAAAATTGCGTAGCATAAAATACACATTTTTATATTTTATAACTAATAGATATGTCAAACAATTGCAAATTTCGGCACATATTTTCTGAAATTATAATAAAAGAATTTTCCTAGATAATGTAGCTAGTTATAAAACAAAAGGAAAATAATTGGCGTTTTCTTCAGTGTGTCAAAGTTCTTGCAATATAGAAATCTCCGGTGTATTAGCTTTGACTCACATTTTGTTGGGATAAAATATGATTGGAATATATGAATATATGTTCTCAAGGTCGCCGTAACAAGGATACTTCATCTATTCAACAGAAATAACGTACATTTCTACGAGTAACATAATTGCAACACTCTAGAAAACCAATATGAATTTAATATAATTTTCAAAAAGGGTTATGGACAATAAACAATTTTAAGAAGGGAAAAAAATACCGTTTTTTTATGATAATTAGTGCAAAAGTGAAATGAAAAGAAACTTTAATTTAATTCGTAAAGAATTTTATATTATATTAACTCCTTTAACTGTCGCTTGCGTGAATTTTAATTCTTTTGGTTAGTGCCAAATTTTTCAATTCAACTCTGAACTAACTCATAAAATTTCTAAAATCTAAAAATAAGGTAAAGCGTAGGTCTGTAAATTTCAATTTGAATTAAAATTCTATTTATTTATTGGCGCTTGCTGCTTAATATGGCTGTAAATCGTAGTCGGTGAACTTCGTCATTGTTACAATTAAACGTGCGAACTTAGTTAATTGAATAAGCTTATCTCACCATGAATTTAAACTAAGAATGTTTCGGGAACTATCGATGTGCTGGTTCCCTATTCAATTCCGATGGTCTTCGAAATCCTTAATCAATAATACTGGACCAAGTGACCGATTGATAATATTTATTTTTTCTTCATTTGTTGGCGTAATCAGATACATCTATCTGTTCATACATTGGTCTGCTTGGAAGATGTCGCATTTCATTAAAGTAGAAAGCAATATTTAAAGATATTGCTTTCTATTAAGCGTAACTGCTTTATTCTAAGCAGGACAATAAATAAAAAAGTAAAGTAAAGAATATAGTGTGCTGTAAATATAAAATAAACGTTTATTATGATTTATAGTAGTTGAAGAAACGTTTAAAATTACTTTATTCCTGGTATAATCGCGAAAATAATAAATTGAAAGTTAATATAAAATATTATAATAGCCGATAATCCGCTTTTTTAAACTGCTAACCAAAAGTAGCAGAGGCAGGTTGTAGCTGCTAATGCAAAGACCCATCACTAATTATTACTGCCATTGACTCAACCTATTTTTCGAAGATGAGGGAAACTTTTATTTAAAAATAAAAGCTTAAAAGCTTTAAAAAAAAAGAGAACCCACTTTTAACAAATCCAAATGAAGAGTTAATACCAACAACTAGTGATAGTAAGAAAAAAACAGCGCAAAGATGGTCATTATGTTGCCTTCTATATTTGTGTCATTTCTGATCACCACCTACTTACTGTTCCTTCAATCTTGGTTAAAAATATCACTTCGTAATATGGTTTATCATATTAACTGTGTTTCAACGTTTTGTACTACCCATATTTTATCGTTTATTATACCACATATATTAAACTTTTATTCAACTGTTTTGCGTTTTAAACGGTTCTTTGACGTTCATGACACGTATCTACCGCTTATGATACGACAAATAACGCTGCTTGGGGTCCAAAACATCTAACAAATAGTAGTTATAGAAACTTTCTGTGGGATAAGTACGATAAATACGCATTTGTTTGCAATTGTGATTTTAGAATGCTCGCATAAAGGCATGTGCATCTACATATATAAATAGCTTCTATTGTAACATAGCGTGTAATATTTACAGAGCTTGACAAAAAGCTTTTTGCGGTTACCTTTTGAAACCCTTGTAAGTTATTCAGGCCAAAATGACGAGCCAACGTTTAAATTAGAACCTTTCACGTGTAGTCGGGATTATCTTGTTTTAAAAAGGACGTGAGTTTTACGAATCACCTTGAAAAAAGAAGAAGAGCAGACGGATGTAGCGTTCACCCTAATTACTGTTCTCGTATGTGGAAAAACAGCTTGTTTTTATATCTTGTATTTCTACATATATTCGTATGTACAATTGTATCTGAATATATATTGGAAAAATTCTTTCGCGTCCCTAGAGTTCAAGACTACAATCTGTTAATGTCAAAAAAAATGTGTATTTTTTGCCCATTTTGTATATGACGGAGAGATTAATACAGAAAATGGCGATGGGAATACGCAAAAGAGGAGGAGAAAACAAAACCAGACCGTTTTTATATCAGCCTTTCGTAAGTCTCGGCGCTTTGTGGTTTTTTGCCTATTTACCGAATCTACGCCCAGAATCTTTCGATTGTAAATTGTTCTTCTTTGATTCCTATTTGATGTTTCTGTATTTAAAGCTTTTATTTCCACAAAATTGTTTCCTACATAGGCGCCTAGATATATTCTGGATAATAATTTGTTGAGACAGCAAATTATATCAGTGACATTAAAAGTGTTACACTCAGAAGGAATAATTTGTTCAACTTGATATTTTGGCATCAGAATCACTATATTTAAGGCAAGCTATGGTAAGAAAGTGAACTTTTTATGTTTAGTACAGGTTTAATATCTGGTTAACCCATAATTTATTGTAAAACTTTTACAGATTTAACTTTAATAAATTATGGATTAACCAGATATTAAACCTGTGTAGAAAATACAATCATGTTAAGAATCATAATTCTGAAAAATCCGCTTTAGCGTATCATTTTGTTAATACAGGACGCACTTTTTCAATTAACGATTTAGAGTGAATTAAGTCTTCAAAGAAGCTATTTATATGAAAAATCATTATAATAGCTTACTTAATACCGATTTAACACCCCTTAATTATAAATATTTAGAATTTATTGAAGATAGTAGTCCTGAACCTTAATTTTGTAACCTAGGATACACTTATTATATTTACACATTTCGTATTCTGACAATATACTTGTATGTACAGCTGATAATGTTAGCATAGCTAATGAAATGTACATAGTGTTTGAAGATTAAAATACTTGTGAGACAGAAGTTTATTGGTATTTCGCGTGTTAATTATCAGTATATCTCACAGAGCTTGATCTACCTTAAATTTAATGGTACCTACTGAAAATATGATAACTTAAACCCCTTTGCCGCTTTACAGCACTGGACGGTTGAATAGTTATCAGCAACTTAATTTTACTATTGAAGTAGTGCTATCGTGCTTGTGAGTGATGGCCATATAGTGCTGTTTTCAATGCAACCTTTCTATCTATATCACTCTTTCTAGATTCGCCTTTTCATATATATCATTCTGCAGAACGGTAGCTATACATAAGTACACTTGTGTATCTGAGCGATGCAAACCTAACCAAGCGAGAAAGAAGATATAGGGCACTTCTATTACTGTAGAAACCAATATTATCTCTTTTGCTCGCTCTGGCTTGAATCGTTCGGATAGTTTTTTCTTCAAACGTAGTTGTCTTTCTTGGTTTTTTCGAGCCAAGTAATAAAACCTTTCTTTTTGCTAGTCTTTCGTACTGCATAAATAGGACTTGCAAAATTTAGATCTGACATCTTCTGGCAGAACTGTGATGTACATCTCGTTGGATTTCTGGATCTATTTAGTTTTTTTTACCTAAGCCATGCTCCAAATGATACGAAACACTAATACAGTATTTTGACTAAACAACTCTCAGCATGAGTTTACATTTTATCTACGCTTTGATCTACAAAGAGAAAAAGAACTTTTATCAATAGCATATTTTGAAATAAATAGTATTTGAGATGTATGAATGCATATACTTTATTATTTATTAGTAAAATACGTTTAAATTTATTTAACAATAATAACTATTAAGTGTAAAATGTGATTACAGGTGGATTTTCCCAAATGGTATTTTATTTTTCCTTCAATATATTTATTAAAATATATAATAGATAATGGTTTTCTCAAGGTCCTCAAGCTGTGCAATCCAACTTGATATTGGCGATATCATTTCCCAGTTTGTTTAAAGAATTCGTATTAAAAATTATGCATCTTGCCTAAGAGATCTATTGCGTCCCCTATTCTTGCTGTTTTACAGCTCGCCTTCCAATTTTATTCTTTTCAGAAAGGGATTCTTTAGGATATGACAAGGCCCCAAGTTAGGTAAGTCTCCCTCTTTGATTTCACATGCTCCCAGGTGCAACGCTCTTGAGTTTGCTACGCAAATCCAGAGGAGGTGAATGGGTGTTTCATCCTGTGATGATAAATTCTTTTACAAAGCTGAATTTTTTTGACATATCATCTCGAGGCATGTTCCAGGTTTGATCACCATCAGAAGATTGAGGCCTATGTCTAATAGTCCTTTTGTTAATCATTCTCAGTGCGGTTCTTTTTGCCACGCCCTCACAATGTGGAGGAGGGTAAGATCGAATACTATCTCTATAGCTGCTGTTGGGCAGGTTCTCATGGTCCCAGTTATGCATGGGGATGCTAATCTTTGTGCTTTCGAGAGGTTAATACTTGCGGTGGCTAGATTAATTCTTTTGCTCCAAACTACGGATGCATAAGTGATTCCTGCAAGGTTTGTGCACACCATTAGGGTTTTCTTTTTGTTTTGTTGGCAACCAAATGCACATGGTAGGAAAATTCTCCATTAGAATGAACTATCAATTTATCAATGTCTTGGACGAAGTAGTCTCTGCTAGCAAGCTAGCAACTTGTCTATGACAAAGACTCTCTTCCCCCTTTCTTATATGTGCGACTGTGACATTTGATTATTGGTATCTGGTTATTACAGGTTATAAGGTTGTGAACGATATTTGTGAAGTTATTTGTTTAAGTGTATCTTTTGTGTTTGCTTTGCATTTTTTATTTAATTGATACAATATGATCATTATTAGTATTTAATTAAGGTATATGTACTTAATGTAAAGGTCGAACAACTATATGTTTAATGACAATATATACAATATATAATATTATGTTATTATAGGCTTGCATATCTATTTCAATTACTCGCACACCTTAACCAAACATATCATTGTGATCACCCATTTACTTTCATTACATTGTATATTGCTAGACTCTGTATATTAGTTTAAGCTTTCTATAATTGAATGTAAAAGAATGGGATGGAAAGCGCGACGGCGAAGCTTTTAGCCTAGACGTCTTTCCCACCATTTGCCAGGCCAAAATTATTGTCATCCAGACTTGTACTGAAGGCATCTCAAACTGCCTGCGTAAGAATGGAAGGATAGAAATCATCTCGGACAGCCAGGCTACCCTCAAAGCTTTGTGGGCTATCAGATTTGACACTGAGGTGGACTGGGATGCCACAGAAAACTTAAACAGCTGGCGGAACATCTAAAAGCTGGAAGTAATTGGGTTTCTAGGCTTGCCGTTGGTTTGGATAGAGTCGTACCTGACGAATAGGTACTAGTGTGTAGTCGGTAATGATGAATCAGGTAAAGAAATCAGGTCGAAATGGAGATCAGTGGGGTGCGGGGTGCCTCAGGGCTCCATTCTCGGGCCCCTACTATTTCTGTTATATGTAAACGACTTGCCGGCTATTGTTCCTGATTTGTTAATAATGTTTGCAGACGATACAGCAACTATTACTCCTGCGGAAGACAGTTTAAAAATAGTAACAATCCTAGAAAATAATTTAACACTTTTATAAGAGTGGTTTGCTTATCACAACTTAGAATTAAACATCGAGAAAACTAAATTACTAAAACAGTGCGCAAGACATTAGTGTTAAATACAATGATAAAGTATTGACCTGTTCGAAGAACACGCTGTTTCTGGGATGCAAACTGGATTCTCAGCTTAGTTGGAGATCACACATTGAGTACATATCAGGAAAGTTGTCCAGTGCATGCTATAACCTGAGAGTGATATCGCGGAATGTCGATGTTGAAGTGGCTTTGGTGTCATACTACGCGAATGTTTACTCACGTTTGAGGTATGGCATCATGTACTGGGGGAATTCCGTAGAAGCCGAGAGGATCTTCATCCTCCAAAAGGCTTGTGTAAGAGCCATGTTTGGTATTGGTCGCCGTGATACCTGCAAAGATTCCTATCGAGATGCATAAAATACTTACCTTACCTAGTTATATATATATTAAGAATGTGCTCTATTTACTAAATGTAGATGATACCGATTTTTAAGCAAATATAACTTTTGCAAGTCAGACACCAGAGGCACAACAAATAGCTATCTTTTGCCACCATCCACACATTTAAGTAAGCTACAAAAAACAGCACTGTACCAATGTATAAAACTTTATAATCATATCCCTAGATCAATCAAAAATCTTCCACTTTTACAATTTAAAATTAAAATAAAAGCTTTCCTGGCTCGCGTCACTCTGTACAAGATCGAAGTTTTTTTTACTCTAACAATGACCTAAACTAAATGTTAGTGTTTTAATGTGTTGTAAATGTACATTTCATTGTATTTGCATGTATATGTATTCATATTATTTTTTGACTTGTTCTACACGTTACGATGTTTACGAACGCAAATATATTATTATTATTATTATGCTCTATTGAGATAGGTGCCAGGTCATTCTGGGGTCAGAAGCAATGACATAGCTGACACGTTAACAAGGGGCACCAACGAGTTGCCGTTCTTAGGTCCAAAACCGATGTGTGATGGCTCATATAGCAGCATCAAAATGTTTGTTTGGTCCCAATTTGCTGCTAAGCACTGCTCCTTCTGGAATGGGCTAGCCGATGCAAGGCACTGTATATCTTTAGGGCTTCATCTGAATGTGGAAGATTATGTAAGGCAGTATTTATGAGCAGGGACAGATTGAAATTACTCACAGGTACTCTAAGTGGACACTAAGTGAACATATGTACGGCATGGGGCTAGTGATCTCTCCCCTGTGCAGAAAGTGTGGGAGTGCGAAGGAAACTCCTGCTCACTTTCTTGTCAACTCCCAGGCAGTGGACGGGAAGAGGCAGACGTACTTTGAGGTCGATCGATTAGACGAACCCAGAGTCGGTAAGTTAACTCTTAGCTAGTTTGCGAACCTTTTTTGATAGGGTGCAACCTGACTGAGAGGGCTAAAATTGACATGGAGGTACAGTAGGCCTTTCTGACCGAGCTGCCTTTTTTCGGGTTATACCCGCCCATGAAAGAAAAATGATGGTTTAATTGTGTTGTGTAATGAAATAAAATAATAATATTTATTATAGAGTACAAAAACCATTGAGAAGATCATTTGATGCAAGATCATTTAAACATTTTAATCACGATCAATTTGTTAAAGATGTTTTTGATGTGTCTTGGTACCTAATATATGATCTACCCAACATTGACTTGAAAGTATCATTTCTGTATGCAAATATTATTAATATCTTTAATAAGCATGCCCCTATTAAACGCATCTATGCCACTAAATTCCTG
>RXPK01004617.1:0-24884 GCA_004143645.1 Protaetia brevitarsis | reverse complement strand
AATAATAATAATAATAATAATAATTTATTGTGCTTTTCCAAAGATTGCAACGTGTCAAAAAGAAATACATAAAGAACTAGCAAGAATCACTTGAATTCTACGGAATACATAAAAATGGATTAAATATAAAATAGGACTTTTGGCTAAATATTTCTTGAAGTTATTTTGAATTCGCAATTTCCAAATTTTATGTTATCAGGTAGTTTGTTAAAAAATTTGGGTGCCCAAGTTAATGCCGTCTGAGTTTAGAGAGCCTGCTAAATTTGGCATAAATGTGTTGCTTCTGGTGTCTAATTGTGAACCTCAAAAAGAGTGGAGTAACGATCTAAATTAAGTTTAACGTGCAGGACAATATAGAAAACATACAATGACGAAAAGTCAGTAATTTAAGAGATTGGAAAGCCCTCTGCACTTCCCCTATGGCTCAGGCCAGCCAGGAGTCGTACTGCAGCGACGCTGCAATGCAAAAACTCTGGTCCGCCGCAGCGGAGTGCCCCCAAACAACAACACCATAACACATGCGCGACTGAACATAAGCGAAGTAAGCCGACAATAAGTACGTTCATAGGGAACTAAAATCCTTTCATATATCCTCAGTAAATAAATCGCCGAGAATAAATAGACCGCGGTGATCTTGTCCACATGCGGCTGCCATAATAATTTTGAATCTAATGTAATTCCCAAAAAAGACCACCCGGTCCGTCAACCTCCTCGCCAGTGCAACAGGAGAGCAAAAAAATGACGCAGCTGTGTTTCTCTCGCGTTCAAAGCCAGGCATTCGCCAAACAACCAGTCACGAACGCAATAACTGTGCCTCCTCCATTCTATAGCTAAAGATTATTGATATTCATATCGCTGGCTAGCAGATTAAGTGTCATCAGCATATAAAATAAATTTCATATCCGTGGAGCAACTTGCAATATCATGAATATACATCAAAAATAAAACTGGCCCCAAAACTGACCCTTGTGGACGCATGGTTAACGTTTATAAAATTGATAACATGTCGTTCACCTCCACGCATTGCAGCCTGTCAGAGAGATAGGAATCAATTAAATTCACTGCCTGGCAAGAAAAATCCATAATGGTGTAATTTATCCAATAATACTGTGGAGAGACACAGTCAAAGGCCTTCGAAAGGTCGCAAAAACAGCACTGAAAACATATTCTCTCGATTCAAAAGCCATCTCAATGAAAGATATTAGATCATTTATTGCATCTATAGTTGATCGAGATTTCTCTAAACCCGTACTGCCAGTGCTTTAATATATTATGTCATTAAGTATTTAATAAACCGAGCTTAATAACCGTTTACTCAAAATTTTAGCCAATTAATAGTAAATAGTATACTGATTGAGGGCAGATTAGGGTTAACTGTGTAATTATTGTGCGAGAGTGTGTTTAGTTTTTTGTGGTGACTACGAGGTAGCAAAAAACTTGATAATGTCATGGCATTTATAAGATAATTGGAATGCTCAATATCGCTATGTACAGAAATCGTTTAATAATATAATTGTAGGAATTTTATGCATCATATATGTACTGCATCTACTAGATAAATTGGTAGTTGATTTGCTTAAGAGATTGATCTCGGTAGATAAGCGTCATAACCTCAAATAGAGATTAGAGTACGTTGTGTTGTTTTATTGTTTGTACATAGAATGTTTTCAAATATTATGAAATAAAGTAAAAATAAGTATCGTAAGTATTAGAATGTAGCTACCATTCCAATTATTGTAAATGCTCCAAATGTATTAGTAGGTGTTGATAATGTTGTACGATGCTTTATTCATGGTATGATTTAATTAATACAATTGGCATTGTTTTAGAGGCCACAAGGAAACGCCATGAGAGCGCCACTATCGAAGATATGAAAAAAGCCATAGTGTTGTACCTGGCACCAGCCAAGGCTGACCGACACCAGACAAGACTTAAAAATGAGTATTTTTCATTTTTTTATTGGCTTATTCAAATAAAATGATAATAAATACGTTTTGTTTTTTATTTTAGAACATTTCAATTAAAAAATAGTGAATTAATTTGGATTAAACCTTCAGTATGCCTTAAAAGATGCCAGAATTATCGATTATTAACTAGTATGGTGAGTGTGAAAAAACAAGTTCTTGCCTTTTAGACAACTCTATGTATGTTTCAACTTTTCTTTATCGACGTTATACATTCTAAATATCCAAGAACAATTTTAGTTCATTTTGACAAATTAAATAGATTGCTGCATAAAAATCTCAATTTTCAATATAAATATTTTACAAATATTTTAGAAAAAATATAGGCGCTTATAAAATTAATTTTAAAATATGGAATAAATATTTTAATTGAATATTTTATCTATATTTAGAAAAAAATGATAAAAATATATTCAAAAACCTCTCACGAAAAATATTTATAAAATATATTTTTAAAAATATCTATGTAATATTTCTAGTTGTTAGGGTGGGTTAAAAATTCTGTTCTTTTATTTTATTTTAATTTTTCGTGTCATTTAAGAAAGTCTAATTTCGTTCACTCACAATTTACTTTTCGCAGTTAGATTCAAGTTTTAATTCGCGAGGATAACTCTGAGATTAACAGTTTTCTTGTTTTATTTAAAATCTTTTTCGTTGAACTGGCTAACTTTATTTTCTTTTTCATTTTAAATTCATTTTGCATTTTTTATTTACTTCAATCAATACACAGCAGTACGTATTTAAGTACATGTATCATCACTCGTTACTGAATCCAAATAGAGTCATCCGTAGTATAAATATATATAAATATTGAGTGAATAGCGGTAACAAAAGACACTTTGGGACGGTGTGCAAAGTTGTGGAAACTTTGTATCTGTTTAACGTATACCGCAATTTAAAGAAAACTGCTACAAAAAGTAGCAACTTTTTAAAACTGCTAACCAAAAGTAGTAGAAGCGGGTTGTAGCTGCTAACGTATAGAAGCAGTTTTGTACATCACTAGTTTGAAATAATTTTTTGTACAGCACCTAATAAATATTTCTTTTTGTCACTATTTAAATAAAACAATTTGTTTTGATTGATGCACATATATTAACAGCCAAGAAATTTTGTATTTTTTTGTCATTGCATATTTTCCAAAAGATAAAATCTATTCTTAATAAAAAAAAAGAACAGGAAAAATAAAAACTTACTTTTAGCCTCGACGGTCTGATTGCGTATCGCCGCCATCATCGCCAGAACGGCTAAGACCACCAGTATATTCGACCAGTTGCCCATATTCTTCTCTCACGTCTTCTTCCTGATGGAGGGCGTCGGATCAGGTGAGCGAGCGAGCAAGCACCGGGTTAGTTTCTAGCGTCGACAACTTCGCAGTTTCGAAATGAAAGCTGGCGTTTTGGCGCGCCGCTTTTCATTCGAAATCCTGGCTGGCTCGCGCCAACTCCGTCGTGTCTTCCGCCCCCGTTTTTGGCACCCGATAGATAAAGAGACACTGCACGCGCGCACAAGTGGGTGGGCCAAATTTTGCTAGGCGCGATACGCGACGCGCCGCATGCAATTTAACCCCACAATAGATTCGATGTCCTCAACGCGGATTCTCAGACGTTAAACTGATTTGCCGACAATGCTGGAGGTGTTTTTTTTCTGGGGGGAAAGGGATTCAATAATGCCGCTTTCCAAATTCATATATCATACAGGGCGTGCAGATATTCGCTAAAGATCTGCACATGGCCAGCTTCTTATAAACCGTTTAACTGAATTGAATGAATGAGAACACGAAGTAGCGTACGCACTAATTGTTGTGATCTGCTGGTCAGAACTTTTTCTGGACTGGTTCTTTTTGCAACCTTATTTTATTCAATTTAAATAATGTACATGATGTTTGACTTTTTCTAGTTGAATCTTTTATATCAACAACCCTTTTTTTTTCACCTACTTTAACTGTTGTTCCGGAAGCATATCTAAAAATTCTGGGCAATAAAATATAATATGATTTTTCTTGCATAATTGACATACTAATTGCGTTGCCATATGGGAAGCACTGTTTTTTTTATTGGTAATGAAACTTGATTTCGAATTGTTGATTTATTTAATGATTCTAATGTGATAAAAAAATCATTAACTGAGAAAATGTAGGAATTGTATTATTAGATAAACTAAACTCTCACTCCTTGCAAGTATAGAGATCTAATTTATTAGTAATAATATAAACAAGTAAATCATCCCATGAATCAGTGGGACGGTCTAAGGCTTTAAGAGCCTGAATATGGTGTAGGGCTCCATCTACAATCTGACGAAGAATGATAGCATTTTCTTTGTGTGTGCTCGGTAGTTCATGAATTGCTTTAATATGATTTTGAATTATTAATTTCTTGTTATTGTATCTTTCTACCAAAGCATTCCATACAATTGTGTAATATCTAACGATTGAATTAGATTGGCTGCTTGTTTGTGAAGGTATGATTTTAAATATATAAATTTTTGAATGTCTGATAATTGATTATTGTTGTGAATTAACGATCTGAATGTATCACTAAATGAGAGAACCACCTCTTCAATAAGACCGGAGAATTGTGGAATTGATATTTGTGGTAACCTGATGCTATCATTTTTTGAAGTTGATATATTGGGCTCATTGTTGACATTAGTTCATCGGCAAAAAGAAGTTCTGCTTTACTAGCGTGATCAAAATATATGTCTTCAAACAATTGTGTTTCTATTTCAAATTGTTCGTTTTCATCCAAAGAACATATTTCACTTTGAATATCTGAAAAAATTTCTATATGATATTTGACACTCTGTCAAGTCTTTGTCTTAATTGAACTTTGACAAGAGCTATGCCATTGACATAATTACAAAATTTTGTCAAGCTTAACCTTATTATGGCTCTTCTGCTCTTTAGATGTTTTAACCGTTCTTCTATGGTAGTCATAATTTTTCCTGATATCTGTGAGATGGAGTCCCAATGCCACTAACCTGTTCTGGATATCCTGCTGTATATCCGGCTCGAAGGACCAATGATGTTAGTTATTTAACTCCAAGTCATTTTCTCATTGGAATGCCACTAACTGCAGCATTGGAGCCAAGTTTGTTGGATCTGAAGTTGAATTCATTATCAAGATACCAATTAATTGAAAGAATTAAGCAACATTTTTGGAATCGCTGGTCAAAGGAATATTTACAGTCCTTGCAAGTAAGATCAAAATGGAAAACAAATGGACAAAATCAACCACAAGAAGGAGATATGCTTATTATACAAGAGGATAACATACCTCCATTACTATGGGTCACAGGTCGAGTGCAGAAATTGTATCCAGGAGTCGACAACACATCAAGAGTCGCAGTTGTCAACACAATCAAGGGCCCAGTAACCAGAGCTACCTCCAGATTATGTTTGCTACCTATTAGTGATAACAAATAACTTTAAATTATCATTTTTTTTCTTTAACTTATCATCAATTATTCATCACGGTATATTTCAATATTTGAAGCATTTTACATTTATGTTCAATGACTTGTTGACTGTTTTTTGAAAGCACATCTTTCAATTCGGGCAGCATGTTGAGAGCTATCTTACAGTAGACACGTTGCCAGTGTAACGAAAAACAAAAAAGGGTTGTTGATATAAAAGATTCAACTAGAAAAAGTCAAACATCATGTACATTATTAAGTGACTTGATGAAAAATAAGACGAGCCACCGAATGCCAACTTCGGAACCGTCCTGACCAGCAAGTCACAACACTAATTTTTTTTTTTTTGATAATTCTCTGCAATAAATGTAGAGGAAAATATTAATATCTCTTAGGAGAAACTTAAAATTTCTTACAATTTAGAAAATTACAGTCATCAATATACTAATTTTTAAGTAATAAGGAAATAATCAAGGCGCGCATGCGTTAACTTAGAATGTTCTGGTTCAACTTAGACGTAGGCAAAAATGACATGGTGTGCCGCCACACGTGGTTCTTTCATTCTTGTTATTTTAGAACTATTATACTGATTATTTGCCGGCAGTACGGCTGAGAAGGAAGGGTTTTCATCATTACCAATCTTTTGAAAGTCCAGCAGCTATATGTGGGGTACCGGTTGTTGGTGGGTGACCATTCAAACAGCACTTCTCAGTGGCTCTCGGTGTATTCCGGCAACCTAAGCTAAGGGCCTTCAAGGCCTCTGTAGTGCTGAGTTATATTATATTATATATTATACTGATTATTACTAGGTGGTATTAATTCATATTACAAAATCTATTTGTTGTTCTTTTAATGCTTTAAAGTCTGTTACGCAATCTGCTTAGAATTTGAACATGGAATATCCGCAACAACTTACATGCGCGTTGGAATTAATTCAGCATTATCTGTTAAGAGCTCACTCACGCAACTAAAAAATTACGTAATTTTTCTTGGTAAAAATCACTTTTTTTTGCATAATTCCCGCATTTAATGGAGATAAATGTACAAAATGTTTTATGTAAATATAATATTAAATATATTGTTCTACCTATCCTCTATCAGAGCGTATTATGTTTCTACATATAAACGCGCATAGCTCGAAAACTATAATATATAGGCATTTAATGCCTGGTATAATTTTACACTGGCTCTTAACATACTATGCAATCGCATAGCACAACATACACAGTATCTCATTAGAATAAAAAAAATATGAAAAAATCATAATTTTGTGAACACCCTGTATAATTATTTAATTCCTGTCTATGTACAGTACTCGACGCCAAATATGTAGTGATTATAACCGATTTCTAAAATTATATCAAATAAGTACAACATATGTCGTTCCGTGCTTATTGTAACACCCTGTATATAAATAGCTATATCAACCGAAAGGGCTACATAAACACTGCAAGTATTTCATTGAAACTTTTTTTCCATCTCTCGACGTTTAAAAGTTATTTTAGATAAACGAAGTTTAGGGCGTATTTCAAGACCTAATTGCACCCCTTAAAGTTGAAGTTCCAGCGCAACAAAGTGTCTCCCTTGAGTAACACTCCATGTGTATAATTATTTAATTCCGCCCTATATACAGTACTCAACGCCAAATAAAGTGATTACAACCGATTTCTAAAATTATATTATAAAAAGTACAACATCTGCCGTTCCGTACTTATTGTAACACCCTGTATATAAATAGGTATATCAACCGAAAGGGCTACATAAACACTGCAAGTATTTCATTGAAACTTTTTTTCCATCTCTCAACGTTTAAAAGTTATTTTAGATAAACGAAATTTAGGGCGGATTTCAAGGTCTAATTGCACCCCCTAAAGTTGAAGTTCCTGAGCAGCAGACTATGTCCCTTGAGTAACACTCCATGTGTATAATTATTTAATTCCGCTCTATATACAGTACTCAACGCCAAATAAAGTGATTACAACCGATTTCTAAAATTATATCAAATAAGTACAACATATGTCGTTCCGTGCTTATTGTAACACCCTGTATATAAATAGGTATATCAACCGAAAGGGCTACATAAACACTGCAAGTATTTCATTGAAACTTTTTTTCCATCTCTCAACGTTTAAAAGTTATTTTAGATAAACGAAATTTAGGGCGGATTTCAAGGTCTAATTGCACCCCCTAAAGTTGAAGTTCCAGAGCAGCAGACTATGTCCCTTGAGTAACACTCCATGTGTATAATTATTTAATTCCGCTCTATATACAGTACTCAACGCCAAATAAAGTGATTACAACCGATTTCTAAAATTATATCAAATAAGTACAACATATGTCGTTCCGTGCTTATTGTAACACCCTGTATATAAATAGGTATATCAACCGAAAGGGCTACATAAACACTGCAACTATTTCATTGAAACCTTTTTTCAATCTCTCAACGTTTAAAAGTTATTTTAGATAAACGAAATTTAGGGCGGATTTCAAGGTCTAATTGCACCCCCTAAAGTTGAAGTTCCAGAGCAGCAGACTATGTCCCTTGAGTAACACTCCATGTGTATAATTATTTAATTCCGCTCTATATACAGTACTCAACGCCAAATAAAGTGATTACAACCGATTTCTAAAATTATATCAAATAAGTACAACATATGTCGTTCCGTGCTTATTGTAACACCCTGTATATAAATAGGTATATCAACCGAAAGGGCTACATAAACACTGCAAGTATTTCATTGAAACTTTTTTTCCATCTCTCAACGTTTAAAAGTTATTTTAGATAAACGAAATTTAGGGCGGATTTCAAGGTCTAATTGCACCCCCTAAAGTTGAAGTTCCAGCGCAACAAAGTGTGTCCCTTGAGTAACACTCCATGGGGACTACAAACTGGCGAAGTTTCGTTGCAATCTGCGATTTACAGATCGCGAGATTTTCTCGTTAAGTAATTGTTCTATAATTTATTTTCCAAAGCAACGTCCTTTGAAATCAAAGTTTTTAGTTTAAAATTTCCATCTCCCGTAATTCTTTGCGAATATAATTACAGACGTCGCTAAACCGCGGACGACCAGTGGGAGATAACGACAGCACGAAAAAGTTAGAAGGACTTGTTAGGTACCTACATAATATTAAAACAGCACCCCTCATGCGTATTGAATTAATTATAATGTCTCCTAGCCTGCTTTGATTAAAAACTCGCAATAACAGAGACAAATAAGCGAATAAAATATAGGATAGATACGATACGATATCCCTTAATACACGAGAAAAGGATAATCTAGCTGGTAAACTTCGGGATCTCTTATTGTTCTCACTAACGCAATAAGGTCGGATGAAAGCGCGCCTAAATTAAATTTAAAATCTTACGTATTAAGAACGTCTTGTTATATTTAGCGCGATGTGCTGATCATAAATCCGGGGTTTATAAACAAATACAGACATGTTATATACGCAGTGATTAAGATCCGTGACGTTTTCGTCAAATAAAATAATTAAACTACCCTGTTTCCTCAGTCCCCCACTCTCCCCTCCCCAAAAGCGGAATCCTCGATAATAATCTATACAAATTGCAAACGATGTTTCGCCCTTGTCTAATAGCGTCAGCGTACGGCTTAACTTAACTTACCGCCTACGTGTATTTGTGCGTATAGAGAAAGATAATTTGACCTCACGTCCTGGTGGAACCCCTCTTTTTGAGCAGACGTGCCAGATAACCTTTCCGCATCGTATTCCCCCATGCCTCTCTGTGCAATATACACACACATCGGTATGAATTATTACATTGTTTTTGTACCGTCGACAAATGACAACCAAACCAGTGTTGATCCTTCCCTTAAAATATTCATCTTTGGCGCTGGTTCTGTCGTAAGCTTTTTCCCCTCGCAATTTCTAAAGGTTAGATTCGCTACGAAGATATTTTAACACTGCACGAATTGATCGCAGTGTGTCAGAGATAGTAGATTCGAATTGTATTGGTCAATGGTAATATGGCAAAATTTTGTTTGTACTATACACAGGTAAAAATTTGAGGGAGTGAAATAAGGAGTCTCCGTTTTGGAAATATTTTGTTCCAAAAAGGAGTTGCCATAGCTAAAAACAGAAAGTATTTCCTCGGTTTTGTACAAAATCTCAACCAAAACGGAGAGATTGAATTTACTCCGCTTTCTAACACGATTTTCAAGGAAGAAATAATCTCCGCTTTCTCTCCGCATCTACACTACCGTATTTAAGCCCTAAATGTGAACAAATATCCCTAACATTGCATTATATTTTCTCCTTCACGGAGGTGATAATTTGTTTACTTAACAGATGTTTCTATTTCTAATACCTCAACGCCAAAAAGGGAAAGGATACCTCCGATTGGGAACATTTGTTCTCCAAATCGTAACTGTTTCCCTAAACATTTGAAAATTGCAAGTTTGCATAGGGCATGCGCATTTATTAAAGTGATATTAATGCAGCGCATGTGCAACAAATCTGGACGTAGTCACTTTGCAATAGTTTGAGAATGGAGAAGGATATGGCGGAATGCACTGTACCTGAAATTTATAAAATACACATCAGAGTAAAGTACGAAAACCGTAAAAGATGGGTAAGAGTTATGGGAGCAAACATCACCAGGGCAGATGTAGATAAAGCAGGTAAGAAACTTGTGCATCCTTATTTAATTTTCAATCTACGATGTACCAATTTTTAATTGGCCCCACTACATTCTAGGTGTTAGCTCCTGAATAAAAGCACGTTTATCGCTGAATCCGTGGTGTTTCAACTGTGCCGTGCCTTCAACCACGGTCGGTACCAACTCGAAGAAGCGACTATATTATGGATAAATTAAAGCAATTCCAATGACGGCTGCTCTGTGACGCAGAAGAGGACGTGCTTAGTGTGTCTATCCTAGTAATCATTAGGATATATCAAAAATAATTCAAGAACTTGAGGTCGACGACATTTTTGATGCATTTTTAATGATAAATAATAGAATAAATGCACTGAGCAAGGGTGCTTCTGTCCACATAGAACAGCCCTCATTGATTAACTCCAATATGATGTTAAACTTAGCTACTATGGAGCTAGGTAACATAAAAATAGAGTTAAAAACCTTCTCACTAGAGAGATATTTTCTTCTCTCTCTGTGGCAGGTACCTTCTTAACGGAAATAAATTCAGTGTAAAGGATGAAATACATTCCGAAACGGAGTTAACGTTTGTTTATTGCGGATGTAATTATTTCCAAGTGGAGTTACTTGCATTAGCAACGGAGATAATTTTATCTGATACGATAGTAGTATTGCATACATATGGGGGAAACAACATCCGTTATTCATTTTAATAACAGCAGTAGGAGTTAAAATTTCTCCATTTCGGAAACTTTTACATTTATTTCAAAATAGTAAAACTGCATAAGAGAGACAAATTGGTCCTTAACGGATTAGGTTGCCTCGGTTAAAGATGTTTTTCCCCTATGAAAAGCAAAATTATCTCTGTATTCCATCCGTTTAGTAGCAAAACATTTAACTCCGAAATGGAGGCTCCTTGAACGGATGGTCGCGAGGGAACACCGGAAAAGAGTTAAAACGGTGTTAGATTCAACTCCGTATTTTTATCTGTGTACTGGACAACGCTGAATCTGTAGCATTCAATCAACCAAAGGATCTGTCATTTATAGTTTTCATTTCACTTCTCTAAATTGATTCGTTTCCGAGATACTAGACTTTTTTTTTTGCAACATTGCATTTTTATTTAAACAAATTGAAATATCTCATAAACTATAAAAATGAGCTATAAGGAATCTTAAATAAAATTGTTATAGTTTTTAGTGTACACGCACAAAAATGTCATAAAATACAAGGAGTTCCATTAAGAAAAACGTAACTTTGATGTACTGCTAAGTTTTGGAACACTCTGTATATTGCATATTAGTTTTAAATTGTAGATTTAATCCACCTACATACATAGGGTGATTCTCAATATATGCGACAAATTTTAAGCGCTGATTCCTGGGCTTATTTTGATCATAAAAGTTCATAAGAACATATGTCCAAAATCGTTTAGTACTAAAGTTGTACAATGCTTAATAGTGAGTTAACATAATTAATGTTTTTATTATAAATTAACAAAATAATTAGTAAAACAAAATTAACTTATACTAACTGTTGAAAATGGCCGCCCCCAACTGCAATACAAGCTTCTATCCTCCGTCGTATTGACTGGCGAGTCCGTTCTAAAATACCAGGGGTATTTCGAATTGTTTGAAAAGCTGCGATAATGCGATTTCTCAGTTCATCGACATTTTCAATGGGAGTCGTATAAACTAATGATTAAAGGTGACCCCAGAGGAAAAAGGCCAAAGAATTTAAGTCTGGAGATCGAGGAGGCCACGGTTGTGACCTCCCCCGTCCTATCCACCGATCTGGATACGTATTGTCCAAAAACTCGCGAGCAACTAAACTAAAATGCGCTGGAGCACCGTCATGCATAAAATACATTTGTAATCTTAATTGCAACGGAACTTCTTCCAGCAGTAGGGGTAGCTCCTTTTCAAGAAAATTGCGGTATACCTCGCCAGTTAACCGCATCGGTAAAAAAATGTGGACCTATCAAGTGATCTCCAACAATTCCGGCCCACACATTGACAGAGAATTGGTGTTGATGACGGGCATTCACTAATTCGTGCGGATTTTTTTCGGCCCATATGTGATTATTATGAAAATTAATAATCGCATTTCTAGAGAAAGTAGCCTCGTCGGTGAAGAATATTTGAGCCAAATAGCCAGGATTTTGTGCGATTTTGTGTTGCATCCATTGAGAAAAAGCCACTCTTTGCGGAAAATCTGCCGTCAAAAGTGCCTGCACCCGTTGAATGTGATATAGATACAACAGTTGATCTTTCATTATTCTCCAAACTGTGGCCTGACTAATGTTTAAAGCAAACGCAATTTTTCTGGTGCTTGTAGTAGGATGTTCCTCAATTTCATTTAGTACCATTTCTTCAACTTGTGGAGTTCTCACTGTAGATGGGTGCCCGTTATCAGTCGTCCGTTTTTTAAAATTTCCCGTTTCACTAAGACGTTGGTGAAGACGGGCAAATATTGAATGATGCGGGATGATACGGTTCGGGTATCGTTCTTCATAAAGACGTCTAGCAGCACGCGAATTTCCATTGGAAAGATCGTAATCGAAACGCATATCACATATCTCGGCATTCGTGTAATTCATTTTAGAAAACAGAAACTGGCAATAAACTGAATGAATACTCTGACAAATATTGACAAATAAACAATTCCCTCTTAACACAATAGTTTTTGAAGAACCAACTGTGATATTATATCGTGTTAGTCATAGTTCATAATTTATTATTAAACATTCAATAACTTTAAAACCAAACCGTTTTGGACATATACTCATATGAAGTTTTACGATCAAAATAACCTCAGGAATCAGCTCTTAAATTTTGTCGCATACATTGAGAATCACCCTGTATACCCTAATATACGATATTTCAAAAATTGTTCCCATTTGACACACAAGAGTCCACGACGTTACCTCTATTACACCCTGTATATATAAGTAATCTTTGTCATCCATTTCATAGGATAATAAATTATTTATATATTTTCCAAATTAATTAAGCAGATACAAAAAAAAAAAAAACAGAAAAACCAAGAGACAGTAGAGCCTTAATTAAACAAGCCATCGATTTCGAAGGGATCACGGATTGCAGAACACCCAAAAACAACAGTTCCCAATTTAAAACGAGCAGAGTCGAGAAGATATTCGAATATTCCGCAATCCGGCATAATTATCCTATCCGATCCGCCTATACGCACATATATTTATGCATTTCGATCTTTAGGAACGTTGCGAAAACAGATTTCGAGGCGTAGATTCAGATTCAGGATATCGCCAACGGCAGATACACTCACGGTTCAGTGCTTACTTTCTTCCGTCATTCGAAGAGCAACAATAGATACATACACGCACTACATATGAACAGTATAACAATGGGATACACGTCAAACGGTTCCGTACGTCGAAATTAGGATATTATAGTACGTTGGATATTTTACGAGGAACACTCAGAAATCTACCCCGGGGAGAAATGGAAAGATTATTTCAGTATTTTATGTATGCAGTGTTAGAAGTTTAGGATAGCTGTTACCTTACGCAAGGATGCACTGTAAAAAATTACAGTAATTTTGCCATGATAAATCAGGAATATTACATGTAATAACGTTGTGAATTTACCACAATAAATCATGTAAATTTTGTTTTACATGTTTTTTCTAGGATATTTAACATGGAAAAAGAAATTTCGGTAAAATTTATAGCTTTTTCATGTAAGTTTAAGATGTAACAAAAATGCAGGAAAAAACATGTACAATTTTGTATTTACTCTCAAAATTTACTTAAAAGTGTAAAATTTACATTTTTTGGGGTATTTTAGCGTACTTTAAAAGTAATTTTACTAGTGAACTATTAATTTTGCTGTAGAAATATGAGGATCTTTTATATTTATTTGTTTTTACTTAAATTTTCGGGTAACACTATAGATATCATGGAAAATACGAAATTCATACGTCGCAATGTGATTGGCTATTGGATTATTTATCTGTCGCGTAGGTAATTCTATTCGTTTGTCGAACTTATTATTGGCTCAATGATATCACGTACGTCACAAACAATCGTAGGTTTCGCGTAAGCGTGTTCATTCTTGATCCCTGGTTGAGCGATTCAGTATGACCTATTAGGTGCTATAAAAGAATTAGGTAAGTTGCTTGCTCTCTTTTATAAAATACATATGAAAATTACTTCAGTGTTCGGTAAACATAGAGTTCATATAAATATTACATACGAATTTTACAGTACAATCTTTGAAAAACACATCAGCATGTGAAATTTACTACACTGTTGAAAATATTACGGTGTTGGCGTTAATTTTGCGCTAGTCAAATATTTTAGTGTTGATTTTTCCAAACTTTGCCAGACGAGTTGACTACGCGTATTTAATAGAACAGAAATTACTAGAATTTCGTGTGAATTCTTTGTTCAGATATGAGGATTGACTATTTTTCTAGACATTCAGAAGCGTCAACCAATCAGAATTTTTCCCTCGGATAGAAATATAGAAACCCCACCTATTCTAATACAGTATTGCATTATACGCACCACCTGCATTGCACGTGTATCTTTTCGTGTTTGATTCTCCGTATTAACATATGCAAACAAACCATCAAATGTGACTGACTTGCAAAGTGTAACCTCGTGTTATTAAACGTTAATTCCAGTGGGCATAAAAATTTCAACATCTTAAAGATGTATTGGGAACATCTATTTACGCAATTAGTTTAGACTTGAATCAAATAGCATAAACATTCACTTAATTTTATAATGGTTCTCAAAAAATCATTTTAAAATTGGTATGTATAGTTGAAACCAAAACTTGTGAATGAGTGGTTTTGCGTATTTATAATTGAGAAAACGTCTTAAAGAGAGAATATTATAGCACTAAGAAATAGGAGTTGCATATTAAAAAGACGTTGTGTTTAGAAAATGGTGTTAAAACACCCAATAGATCGCATTCATTTAGTTAAACAGCTAGTAAATTTGTCTAGTCTAGATCAAATAAAATGTGACTAGAAGTATTTTATAATTCCACGTGTCAGTTGGACAAAATAACCACTTGGCAATAGACAATACTTGACTATCTTTGCTCGTCAAATTTAAACTTCTATAGTTCTCGACAAAATAACACGAAAAGAGTGTGGACCTCTCCTGACTATTAAATTAGTCAAAAAAGTGTTAAAATTTTCAACAGTGTAGATGGTAGAAATTTTACCTTATGAAGCAAATTTACCTGTAAAATTGTAGATAATTTTATAACCAACGATTTTACATGTAATTTTACTGCAACTTTTTTTACAGTGTGGGCAAACGTTTCCAATAACGGACCGATTAAAAAAAAATACAGTTTATTTTAAGTTCTTAGTTAATAGCATAGGTTTATTTCTTTAGTAAATAAAACACATGAATTATGAAATAACAAAAAAAAAAACATTATGCTATGCGCCCCAAGCGAGTTTGGTAAATAAAAATACAAAAATTCATTACAAAGTTAAACATAAAGATAATAATGAAAATTCATGGTTAACTAGCAAAAGCCTGTAATTTAAATTGCAAACAGTTATTCTACAAAATAGAAATGATCTTGTTTCAGGATGCAGTAGAAGTTTACATCTGAATAGCTTATTTATAATTGCAACAGAGGACTCTACCTACTACACAAAATAACTTTATTACATAGCTTTAATTTATTCAGACCTAAGTCAACAACAAATAGAGAGTATCTCAATATAAGAAAAAGTGACCAAGAAAGTTGGGTTTCTTACGTACTTTTTTTAGCATAACTCCGGAACGGACAGTATTATTCTAGATGGTTCACCTTGATCTCAAAAAATTCGGAGGGACCAGGAGAACATTTCTGACGGCGGTAGAATAAAATCGGAGCGGTATTTCGTCCACAAGTTTAACCGATTTAATGGTGGAAAATAAGGATTTTTATTATACAACGTGTGTATAAATTGTCGCAAAAGCTACACGTAGCGACATACTTCGTTCGTTTCTGAATCGAAAATCTAAATGGTAAAATATTGTACTATGCTTCTTCATAAGTCTTCACTAGATTCTTGAAGTTCGGTTTTTTTAGTTCCTTAATAAGCGTTGTGTTCGTTATTTGTCGTATATGATAGCTGCAATTTTGAATTTAGACGATTTCTTATTCCTGTTTTTTCGTAAACAGTTTCTTTTTGATTTTAGAACCTGGTTTCAACATTTCTCCATAAGCATCTCTCATGAAAAACACATTTGGCAACATTGTAGGACAATGACTTTGTATTCTAATTTGATTTCAATCAAAACCATTACTGTCAAATTTTTGACATCAATCTGAAATGTTCAATTTTATGCAAGCTCTGCTCTTTTTCGTGATTACTCGTATTCTCTGATTAGTTTTTCTGTTTCAGTGTTTTTATCGTTCTCGTATTATTGTTTTGTTTATTTTACAATGGTTTTACATTTAATGAATATGCCGATATGTATATGGTATACGGTTTTTGTAATGGAAATGCTAACATGGCAGAACGGAATATCGCGTACGTTTTCCAAACCAGAGACATCCTACTGGAAACGTATTTCGACGGCTGGACCAACGTCTACGTGAAACTGGTTCGTTTAAGAAAAGGAATGCCAACGCTGATCGACCTAGACAACGGCGTACATTACAACTGGAAGAGAAATTCTAGACTCAGTACATGAAGATCCCTCCGTCAGTACTCGACAGTTGGCGTCCACATTCAATATCCGCAGTAATAAGACCGTTCATTTGGTTCTACGTGAAAACCTTCTTTATCCATACCATATAACTAAGCTGCAGCCGCTCTATGAAAGCGATAACATACACCGTTTAAACTTTTGTCATAGTATTTTAAATAGGTAACTTTTTAAGAGGTGTTCTTTGGACCCACGAGTCTATGTTTACCAGAGATGGTGTACTCAATACCCATAATTTTCACCATTGGGCAGATGGAAACCTCATGCGTTTCGGGGATACGGTCACCGAAGAAAGTTTTCAGTTAATGTTTGGCTGGGTATAATAAATCACCGTGTCGTTGGGCCAATCTATCTGCCAAATCGACTTGATGCCAACGGGTATTTAAATGTATTAGAACAAGTTATTGACGAGATGCCATTGAATATACGCCGTAACATGTTTTACATGCATGATGGAGCTCCGGCACATTTGTCTCGTAATGTGAGAGAGTGGTTGGATGAACACTTCCCTAACAGGTGGATTGATCGCGGTGGTCCTATCTTATGGCCTGCAAGATCTCCCGACCTTAATCCTTTAGACTTTTTTCTTTGGGGTTTCATAAAGGTGAAAGTTTACACAACACCTCCACAAGACGCTGACGAAGTCATAGGACGAATTAACGCGGCAGTATTAGAAATTACACCGGAAAGGCTTGAACAACTAATACAGACAATACCTCGTATTGCAAATGTTTTACAAACAGACGGATTTCAATTTGAACATATGCGTAGTAATAGTGTCGCTAATTTTTACAAGAGATGCCGTTCGAAAAATCAAAACTACTAATTCTGTTTTAATAAAGCTTTCTTTTTGCTTTTCCCTATGTATCCTTTGTGTTATCCAATTTGTCATTTGTAATTCTGGTCTGTCAATTTTGACAAGTATTATAACTACCATTACGGTAGTATGCGACTACAGGTTTCTGCAGTAGTAGAAGGTTATATTGACATGAAAAAGAAGTAGTGACTGTACACGTTAGGTTCACAAGATAAGGTTTAATGGGTATGACAGTGGAAGTTTAAAAAAAAAAATAGTTTCAGATTCAAAACTTCGATTGCCATACCCATTAAACCTTATCTTGTGAAGCTATATTGACAGCTATTTAAGAAAAAAAGTTGAAGTAGCAGAACTACTGTCAACACGCCAATCACAACCTCCAATGTTAAGCTCTTTAAGAGTTCTTAGGAGTGAGAAGAACACCTTTCTCCCAGAGAAATTCCAAAGCTTCCACTTTAACAACCTTCATCAAAGAAAAAAAAAACCATTTCATATAGACAATCAGTGGAACTCAGAAAAATATTTTTTTCTATTTTTGCGTTCATAAAAACGCAATTGTAACCGCTTTGCGTATCGAAAATGTCTTCATGTGATACGCCTTTTTCATTCTATTTAGGTTCGGCGTGTTATTGGAATACATTATGACAGAAAGCCAAAATTGACGTTAATGCATGTAATTGTAAATACTTAATCAAAAATTCTATACAAATTTAGTTTAACATTGTATTGTTATGAAACGTGGAATTACTGTATACATTACACTGACGGAACAATATCTTGAGCATGTATTTTATGTCCAGTGCAGAATTTCTTCGTAACAAAGTTTTGCTGAGTTAATATGGCTTAATGGTAGACTCTTGTGATTGAGAATCATTCGATGATATAACTCTAGAATGACCAGATGTGTACTTGGTCCTGATAAGTTGTGCCTACGCTACTTTACTTTTCGTAGATGTTTCGATGTAACCTCAGCTACCGCAGATGACTTCCATCCACGCATGACTTTTTATAGTCAGCAAATCACTGCCTGCGTCTGCTAAGTGTGTAGCACTAGAACGTCTGAAGCAATGTCCAGTAATAAAAGCTCTGAAATGGGCAATTTTAGTAAAATCGAGCTATTAATTTAGGCATTTTGCAATCGTATTAATTCCAATCGGGCACGATATACAATCAACCATTGCGATATGTAAGGAAGAATCTTGAAATGATTAATATTTTTGGTCGCAGAGCGAACATATTTTTTATTTAAAGTAATCCATCTTTCATCCGTAATTGCAAAAACTCTTACGATATTATTTTTGGTTTTAGGTACTGTCACCAAAATAATATCACTCTTAAATTCTAAATCATGTATGGACATATTTGTTAATTCATCTCGTCTACAGGCACTGTGTAACCCATTATTAAAACGATCTAAAATTAAATCCATTACATAAAAAATTACAATTTTGCAAATAATATCGTACCTTTATTGCTAATACAATGCGTCAGAACCTTCTTCTAATAAATTTATTGATATCTTCAATGCATAAAATTTTAGATTTCTTAGCCTCGTATCCCTCAGAGAATCGTTTTAAATAGGCTTGTAATTTGATATATTTTGATATGTCTGTATTTTATAAATGAAAAGCAAGAACGAAGCATGGAATACATAGACCATAAGGTAGAAGATTTCTTATTTTTACCTTGTAATTCAAAAATATGCCAATAAATGTTTTCAGATATTGTGTTGACATTATTCTGTACAGCCCATAGGTTCAAATTGATGGTAGCATTTTTCATATACTGCTTTTGATTTTTTCGGTAATAAATTTATGACGGCCGTTATCCGCAAATTCACGCAGTTGTGGTGGCCGTACAAGATAAATTGGTCTCAGTATCACTGATTTTTTACAGTTTACAGAGACTATATATGAAATATATTGTTTAAACAATTTAAATAGCCGAATTTGAATTTTGAATTCGTCAAATGTCAATCGTATTCAATGTGACCAACTCATATAAAAATAAAACCTCAACATTTTTAATGAGATTTTTATTAAGTATTTATTATCAATTTATAATGCAAAATAGAAAAAAATAGTATAAAGGACTCGTTTCATAAGGCTTTTTGGTCGCCATCGTTCATTAGAAAACTCGCCTGCAGCTCGTTTTCTAAACTTGAACTCGTGCGACAAAATCATGCCTTATGAAACTCGTACTTTAATATACTATTTTACTGTGCATATTTTTGACAATTGACAACACTCTTGACTCGAGAGTCTTTCACATTTTCCAACCAGCGAGTTTTAGTACGGATTCCATATACGTTATTATACGCTTACATACATCCTGCAGCGTAACTTTAAAACCAATAGCGTAAGAACCGATTGCAATTCCACGCATTCTTGAATCGGAATCCGTACATTCCGACATAATAATTATCGCGCGATGAAAATTAAGTAAAAACCGTTTCGCGAACACCGCACCCAATACGACACACAATCGAGCAGTATTTCCGATCCAGTAGTACTCGAAATATCGCCATAGCGCTGTCATACTCAGCCGTCCACGTGGTGAACGCTATTTTCCAAGAAGGATATATATACCAGAAGCAAAGCATTCCTTTCCGGAATGCATATTGCGCTATTCGTATTATATTTCGTGCATGTAAAAGTCGTAATCGTTTGTGTGATGCCTTCAATCGCTTTCAATCTGTGTTCCTGATTGGAAATGGCAAAATGGGATTTCGCACGATTTAGTTACTAACTGTACCATGCTTTCAAATGCCTTCCTGACTAGATAGAGTATGTCGTTTTTTAAGCAAATGCTTTAGTAAGATTGGGGACACTGATTGGGGGCACTCATCAATTAAGAAAGTAAATATTATTGAGAAATAAGGATTAGGCTAACCACAATATTAAAGATATTGTTAATAAAAACTTTATAAACAAAATTATTTGCTTCCATTTCCAGTTAATATAACTAAAGTCTGCTCGGAGTCAACCAAATGGGTTTCTCAGTGTATATAATAGAGCAGTGGTTCTCAAACTTATTTAGACACTGTACCCCTTT
This sequence comes from Protaetia brevitarsis, assembly GCA_004143645.1. NCBI lineage: Eukaryota > Metazoa > Arthropoda > Insecta > Coleoptera > Scarabaeidae > Protaetia > Protaetia brevitarsis. Next base: position 4,314 of record RXPK01004617.1, on the reverse strand, counting down.
TTACCCACAAAACATTTTAGGTACCCCTTCTCAGTTACCGGTACTAAGTAAACTATAATTAAATATTAACAAATCTTAAAGCTTCTATGTAGCATAGAAGTATAGTGTTAACCTTTGAAACTGAATTACGCATCATGTTTAAATAAAACAAAGAGATATTGTTTTACAAAACATTTTATAACATTAAAAAAAACACACACAAAATTTAAAGAACAAAAAGCGCTTACTTTCAAAGAGATTAGTGAGAAGGGTGAGCTTGTTTCCCTTTGCACAGTTTATCAAAATTGGGTTTTAACTTGGTTAAATACAATCTTAAATCATCTTCAACATTTAATTTGTTTCTAGATTTATTTTTAAGATAGGTTAAACTTGAGAAACCCTTTTCACATAAATAAGTGGTGGAAAACCCAACAAGAAATTTAACAGCAATGCTTGACAGTTCTTTGTATTCCTTCCAATACCGATCCAGAAATCTAACAATGTAGTACCAGCAGTCAAATATTGTTTTTCAACGTGGGATCACATGATACTTCAATGAGGTGTTCCTTTTGAAAATAGTCAGGTTAGTGTCCATAGCATAGCATTAAAGGGTCACGTTATCCAGTTATACTGTTTCTCCAAAGGTGGAAAGTACTCTCTTATGCGGATCTTCAATGCATTCAAATGCTGGCCCATTTGAGTCTTGAGTTCAGTGAAATCAGATATGTTTTTCTCATTATCTTGCAAAAATGTAAGTAATCTTTCAAATGGCTCGCAGTTGTTATTTTCTATTTGTTTTTCCCAGAGAATGATCTTTTTTACCATTGCATCAGTTTCTTTTCTATATTAAAAAATATCAGAAACACTGCCTTGCATGGATAAATTCCAGATGTTGAGTTTTCCAAAAGTATCACTTAAATAAGCCAACTTCAAAAGCCAATCAAAATCAGTAAGTACAGAAGACAGATGGGATTTGTGTTCGGTAAAAAAATTCATTCTTTGTGGAGTTCAAATACACGGGACAAAACATTTCCCCGAGAAAGCCATCGTACCTCAGTATGTAGCAATAGTTCTCATGGAGGCTCCCCATATTCCTGGCATAGAATTTAAAGTAACGAGATTTTAGGGCTAGTTTTTATGAAGTTCACAATTTTCACACTCTGATCAAGGACATCTTTAAGTTCATCAGGGAGGTGCTTAGCCACCAAAGCCTCTCGGTGAAGGACACAATGAGTGAACTTACACTCAGTTGAAACCGTTTTAATATGGCCTACCAGCCCTGAGATGTGACCGCTCATAGCCTTAGCACCATCCATACACAATGACACACAGTTTTTCCACTCGACCTGGTTTTCGGAAAAAAAAGAATCTAACAAATTGAAAATATCTTCACCTTTTGTCGATGTTTTAAGTGTCTTACAAAATAAAATATCTTCAAATATTTCATCTTGAAAAATGCCACGTACAAAAAACGATCAGTTGGGCTAGGCCAGCGACATCCGTGGTTTCATCGAGTTGTATACCAAAGCAAGGACTAGCTCGAATTGCTCCAACAAGTTGTTCTTTTGTGTCATACGCCATATCACTAATTCTCCTTGAACTGTATCATTTGATAATGGAATTGCGTAATTCTTTTTGCCTCATTCTCTCCAAACATACAAGAAAACAATTTCTGCTGCAGCAGGGAGGATTAGGTTTTCGCCAATAGTATGGTTTTTACCAGACTTCGCAATTAAATGACTAACTTGTAAGAAGCTTTTAGAGCACTTTCATTTTGTTCTGCGCACCAGAAAAGTGTTTTTATCGTGTTTTCCTACTTTTCAAATCTTCCAAAGACGTTCAAAGTACCGTAACTCCTTTTTGACTAAGTTCTCATGTTTGCTTTCAAAATGGCGTTTTAAAGAGAAGCATTCAATAGAATTGTTTGATAAAATTTCTAACAAACAACGCATTGTGGATAGGCTCGTCTGAGCTTCCAGTCCAAGTAAAACCTAATTTTAAGTACAACTCGTCATATTTTCTCTTTTTACTTTTATATTCATTTGCCAGTTTTTCGGGTTTTCTTTTTTTTTCTTGAGCTGCTCATTAGTAACAGACGTTCAGGTCTACTTCATTTTGTGAAGTTGATGGCCCAGAATTTTTGATGCAGATCTTCATGAGCCTTTTCTTTAGGAGCCATTTATCCATGTTAATTTTTATTGTAAAATTCACTTACGTGGTACCTGACTCAGTTTTCAAACAGATGTCCGTAAACGTGTTTCAACAGGATTGAGTGTGCGCAGAATAACACAACACACCATAAAAATAACACAATACTGAGAGCGAGCTTGTAATAACAGGCAATCCTACTGCAGTGCAGTGACACGAGTGATTGGCCGGCCACACAGCCCCACTCTGATGACTAAGCCCTTAGTGGCGCGCGCACGTCAACGTGTCCATACGTGTCCCGGGTTGTTTTATTTTACTGTTGGCCGGCCGCGTACCCCCTAAAAATTTTCGCGTACCCCCGAGGCGTACCACAGTTTGAGAACCACTGTAATAGAGAATGGGTTTATTCCATATTAATCAGTGTATGCAGGATTTCCGGCAACAATTTCCTAATCTGACAGTTACTTAGACACAGCTTTAAGTCCTGTTTATGCTTGTATTGATTAATTTCATGCAACTCGCACAGTAACTCATAAACCTGGCGGTGGTGCACCTGAAAAATGAACCGCAAATTGCGTAGAGGATATTCGTTGTCAAATGGATAAATTGCCCAAAAAAATCAATTCCAAAGCTTTCTCAAGAGGTTGAATTGTTAATGGGAACATGCTACACCGCTTTCAAAAAAAAAGGCTCACGGTTATTTCCTTATAAATTCAAGCTAGATTTTAATACAGATAGAGTTACCATTGAATGGTTTTACAGACATTAATTAATGACAATATTCTCGATGAATGTCCTTTTTTTCTGACGAGGCTGGCCTTTCAACTTTCTGATCATATTACCCCTTAGGCCAATTCATTTCCTTTCTTTAATAATAATAGAATGGAAACGAATAGACCTGTAGTGAATACCCAACTTTTCCTTTAGAATCATCTCTAGAACACGTGGTGTAAGTTTGTCCCCTACCTCACAGAACACTCTGTATATGAGGCTTTCAATTTTTATTTTTTATCTCGCGTTTTCTATATTTGCAAATTTCGAATTCGGCATTGGGACATGACATTAATAGAGTGCTCAACTGGAGTGTGTTTGTTTGTATCAACACTCATATATTCGAAATGATTGTTTATCAAAGGATCGTTCGTGATAAAAAAAAATCAATGGGTTGAATAACAATATCGAGTGGTTACTAATGGAGATAACAAGCAATATTTCGTGTAATATATGAATTAATGTGTAAGAATATGTCAGTTCCCACTGTTGAGGGGCTATAGATGCTTTGATTATGTTGCTTTTAATATTTGAAACACTTGTTTAATGAAGTCGTGTATACGTCATTGAGTTTCTTTTTTATTCATATATAGAGAGTAATCTTTTTTAATAGGCATTTGAACATCACGGATTATGAATCACTAGTTTTAGCGACTGACAACAGCCAGACATAGACTTATATTACATGAATTTGTCTGGAACATTATATTTGAATGATGAATTACAGCTAGACTATTTTCAAAATTGACAATACAGTAAGAGAAGCAAGAAAGTACTTGCAAGAATTTTTTGATAACAAAGTTATTGGCCACCTAGATCACCCGATTTTACACCGCTTGACATTTTTTTATATGGTCATCTAAAAAATAAAATCTATCGGAACCGCTTACATAATATGGATCAATTGAAGAAGCAATAAGAATGAAATAGAGAATATTACAAATGAGCAATTAATAATGTTTCTAAAACATATGAAGAAGAGGGTAGATGTTTGCATAAATAATGGTGGGTCCACTTTAAAGCACAGCATGTAAGCAGTGCAGGTATGTTAAGAAACATGTTCCAATTTTTTAATTTATATTATATGTTTGCTGTAGAGCGTATGGCTATGAAAAGCATCCATCCATTATTGTCCATTCAGTATCTCGTATAAATTATGAAGAATGTCTGATATAAGTTAAGATGTGTATTTTTACAATATATATAGTTTAAACCTTCTATTACCTTCAATTAAACCTGGTGTATTTGTTACTGTTTTGAAAAATGTTTATTACGTTTTTTTTTTGCGCGGGAGTTAAGTTGAATGACTCACACTTCGATGCAATTTGGTGCCTCTCTTGTTGTCCGGTTTGACATTAGTGTATATTAAGTTTGCATACGCACAATTAGACAAATCCGCACAATGATTGCACGTAC
>RXPK01004616.1:0-45345 GCA_004143645.1 Protaetia brevitarsis | reverse complement strand
TCTGATGCATAAACCCAAATGAGATTGTTAGATTTGCCAAGAGCTTTTGATTCTGTAAATTGCTGATGGCATCACGGAATATATATGCATAGAAATTTTCATGTCGTATCTCGAAGACAGAGTGCAAAAAGTTAGTATGGTGTGCCTCAGGGCTGCATCTTCGGGCACATGCTGTTTCTGATCTAGGTCAGCGACTTTCCATCCAAAAACACGACCCTTTAAGGCGTTGGGGAGTCCGCAGGGAGTTTTTCTACTCACGACGACACGTGTTCTTGGCTAAAGTTCATGGAGAGACCATCAGTTGCTGTTTAAAATGACATCGATACACAGATAATGTTATATTACAATTAAAAGCTAACTATATTCCAGGCGTTGTGCTGGTGCTTTAGTAATACTATTTCTTCATGGAGAATTGCGAATTGAGGTGTAAGATGAATGAATACGTATAAAAAATTGAAACTAAACGGTTGGACCGAAATCCTTCGCACCTATTGAAGAAAAACATTGACACTTACAATTAGTAATCTTGCAGCAAAGCAAAGCGGAGACGTGGAGAGTCTAATAATACAGATGAAGATGCGGCAAGGTGAGTCGTTGAGTTAGCTCAAGGGTATAGCTTTTGATAAGCGCAAGCTTACGCCTTCTTATTTACTGAAGTAAATGAAGCACAGTAGTAGCTGAAACAGTAAATATTTTTTTATTGTATATTAAGTTCGCCAACAAGGTAAGCAGAGAATGTTGTAGTTTATTTCTTCGATAATGCTTTACGATTTTTTGTTCACTCCTTCTTAGAAAATGGCACCGAAAAGGATATAGGTCGATGAATATATCGAACTTGGATTTGCCTGAATTGAAATAAACCTGGGAACTAGACTACAATGTGTTCTAGTGTGTGCGCTGAAACCTGTGAAGTTAGAACGATATTTCAAAATTGTGTATTCAAATTTCAGCCATTGTCCTCCCGATATTCTCAAAGAAAAAAATTGACAAAAGTTAAGCCAGGGCCAAATGGTTTCAACTGTACTGTTCCCGTGTCGTTCTAAATTTCTATAAAGTCTTAACAGTTGGAAACTGTCTTAAAAGAATCATTTGATTCAGTTAAAACATATTGCTTATACCGAAAATAATATTTTTTCAATATAATATATGTACTAACCAAAAGAAATGGTTTAAATAGCGGTAAAAAAATATTTTTTTTGATTTAAAGAAACGTTTTCTTTTTTCAATCTAGAAAGAAAAAATATTTTTTTAAGGAAATACTATTGAATATACAGCGAGTATAAGGTAAATAAAGTAAAAAATATTAGAATGGTAATAAATAGGTCGAACGTGTCTATTTTAAATATGAATAAATATCCTAAGAACTTGTAACGTATAAAAAACATATTTATTACAAGTGTAAAAAAAGTATCGCCGAACATAAAATTAGATGGTAAAATATTTTCCCTTTACTCAGCTTTTATTTTCTATTTTGTTTATTTTTTTTAACGCAATTTTTAATAGTACAATCAATATCAGCAGCTTCGTGCAACATAATATTTTATTTTCCCTTACAATGTGTCTGAAGCACATACATAGTTTCCGCACATCTGCCGCTTCCACATCGTCCTATATGGGTATCGAACAAAAAAACGCCAAACAAAATTCTATACCCGAGAACAATCGGACGTTGAAAAATAATTATCTACCTTGTCATTCAATTGTTCTTTTCATACACGCCGGTCGTATATATATCCGGATGCATACGCCTGGACCAATTTATATTTCTCTCCCAACAATAAGTAGATCCATGCAAAAAACGGCTAATGTATGCATGCGAGCAATGCTATCCTTAATTTGGATAGGTATAGTTTCAATTTAGGAACCAGTTAGTGCTCCCATTGAAAGAGGGTAACTGAAACGCCAGTAAAAATTATACGTAACAAGTCCACCTAATGGAGGGATATCTTGCGACGTCAGTATCCCATCAAATACAACGGTAACCGGCATATGCAAATTTGGGCTGTTTTTTATCATTAGACGTTGAGCGCGTAAGTGATACCTGGATGTATGCAAATCGAATTTTACAGACGGCACCCAATTTAGATTGATACAAATAGTTATTGTATGGTATGTACTAGGAGGTATTACATTCCATGAATCTCCAGAGTAATTCGGGGCGAAAATCTTTATAATTTTACCTGCCTAAAACTAGAGGTTGTTATTTTATACCAGGTGTAAGTATGCCTGTAAACTTGCTCACCGGGAACTCCTTATTTTAGACTAGAATATCTAAGATTGATCATCTAGAATTGATAATTTACTGTTGATTTATGTTAATCGAAATACAAACAAATGATAAAATCGATATGCCATTAAATTTGATGAGTTCCTAAACATTATAATAGATTTAATCTAGATCAGTGAGCACGCTGTAATTTTTTGAATACGAAAACAAGGAAACCACGAAAATAATACAAAATCAAGTCATCCACTGGCCCGATTAACATAAATTTCATGGCAGGTATTCTGACCCAAAAATCAAGTGGGTAAGGAACAGGTGGAATAAAGGGTGTTACCAACAATACAAAGCCTACACCAAAATACAACCTAACTCTAAACGATCGATTACGCACCATTTATTATTATATTGACAGCTGAATGACTGATCCCTTTATGGTCGGTGAACTACCTGCGATCATCGCTAAGAGGTGTGCGTGCATTGACGTTTGTAATACTACTTCTGCATTTATACGTGTGTCTCTCCTTTCTCTCTACTCGTTGTGAACGTTAACGGACATATGTCTCTGTGTATATCTCAATTTTAATATTTCCACCTTCTGTGGTCGTGCGTGTAGCGTATACGATTGCAAGCGATAATTAACAGGAATAATTCTTTTCTCTATTTGCGGAGGATACGCATATACCCTAAAAATTAAGCAATGCATTTTTTTTCGTTTGCCGTAATTATCGTTTCTTAATGAAAAAAAAGAGGAAATTACCGTGTAATTATTACTGACAAGAAGTGCAGGTGTATTGGACTCCTCACACATTAATGTCATCTAATTAAGAAAGCGGAGCATGAGTATGTATTATTGTCCGTAGGTATTTTTAAATTTGCGTGTGCAACTGTTATTATTCAGACGCATACTGAATTGATGATTAATAAATTTTTGGCTAAGGAGAATGCGTATGACAGCTTGAACGATTTTAATTTTCTTCCGTATTACAGTGTAGAAAAAATTATGTACCTGAAAAATACTTTGAATACCAAGTAGAAAGAATACAAATGGCATTTATTGAAATTATTTAACATGCTTAATGACAATCGCTTAAATAGAAAATTACAAAGGATCGGCAAAAAAATCAATGTATAAGCAAGCAAAACTGGAACACGCTACATGTTGGAAAATCACTATGAGCGGGTGTGGTAGCTTCTTGAAACTCTGGAAGTCACCATGGTTAATTGAATAATATACGTAATAAGGCTGTACTAAAGATTAGTATTTCATGTCAACTACATGTGTTTCTGGACGTTAGAATTTAAGGAACTTATTTTTTTCGAGGCAAGTTTCATAGGGTACCTTCTACCATTTCCAAGATCTCTCTTGATTAATAACAGCAATCACCAAAATATCTGGCAAACCTCAACTTGCCATGAATAAGGTTTATTAGCAAAAATGGCTACTGAAGGTAAAATTCTCCATGAAACTGAATTTAAACATATTGTAAATAGGAAAACTAATACTACCACGATCTCGGTTATTGAGGCTTTACGGAGGAAAGACGCTACACGGGAGCAATTAGGGTGGATAAAAGTCAGTTTGAATAGAAGCATATCCAAAACCAACCACGCAAGCTTTAAAATAGGAACGAGAGGACGATGCCCACAGGGCTTAGTTTTTGTTTCCTTACTGTGGGCTGCTATAGTTAATAATCTAATCCGAAAATTTACCAAAAGAAATTTTCACTATCCGAATTATGCTGAAGATCTTATAATAGTCCTTAGAGAGGGTTTTCAAAAGTTATTCAAGACGATAGCCAACAGCTCTGAATGCGGTGACCAACTGAAACGTGAATCACAAGTTGTCACGTTCACAAGAAAGAAGGTGCTAGTGTTAGAAACTGTAAGGAATGTGTGGAAGAGGGGAAATAGCTTGGGATATGGTTAGACCAAAGATTTACTTGAGATCCAGATATACAGGAAACAACCAGCAAGACCACCATTGCCCTAAGCCGGTGCAAGAGGTTATGTGGAAAAAAATGGGACCTCAGTCTCAAGATGTCTCTGTAATTATACACGAAGGTATTTAGACCCATGGTAATTTCCTGAGCAGTAGTATGATGGTCAAAGGTGCGGCAGGCGAAGTGGCCAGAACGATAAGTGACATACAAGGGTTAACTCTGGCTCGATGCCAGAAGTGCCGTGAGATGGACTCCTGCCGTAGCGATGGAAGTATAAATCGGCCGCGCTACATATTTATGATCCAATAACTACTAGGCCTACAGCATACAGGCTTATGCGCATTACCGATAAGTAAATCGCACGATGCTAAAGGCATAAATGAACTTAAGTAGATACCCATTATAAAAACCTCATCATGGCATCCTGTAATACCACGATGCGGAACAATAAACTAGATAGAATAAATATTGGATCTTAATACCAGCTAGGGTCCGGGAGTAATGCACTTCAGTAAGAACAGAGAAAGTTAATATTGATCTAGGTTCTCAGCCAGAGTTGGGCGTTAATCGATTAAATTTTTAATCAATTAAATTCCGGATTAAAATGGTTAATCCGAAATTTATTTTATTAAAAATTTCATCGATTAATATCGAACTCTGAGTGCAAGTAATTAAAAAATAACGACTGAATGAAATCAATCCGGCCAGATTAAAAATTAAATTAACTTCAATTTTTAATTATTTGTTTCGATTGAAAATAAAAATTGCAATTTTTAATCTGTCACATCAATTAATAATTTAAAATTTTTATTCCAATTTCGATTGATTAATTTGATTGAATTTGGCCCAACTCTGTTCTCAGCCACGCGGGCGTCAAGAGAAATGAGACGGCGGACGATCTGATTTGTCAAATATAGATTATTTGTCAAAGTCATTCGTTAAAGCTGGCTTTTTCTTTAGCATTGCCAAAAAAGTCCATAAACATAAGGATACCTAACAAATTTAAGGAGTGGTTACAAAAATTACTAAGATAAAGACAGGCAAAGAGGAACAAAGCTCTGGATTTCCTAAAGCCCTAATGAGTAGACAAAAAGACCGTCAAGATGATACTAGATATGGTGAGTGGTCATTGTAGACTCAATAGATGCATGTAGGACACAAGCCTAAGGACACTATTTGTAGACTCTGCCAAGAGGAGGAGGTTTATGTTGTCCAGTTCCGTGCCACTCTAAAGGTCTGACATGGACAATGTTTTCAGCACTGTGCTCAGAGAACTCCAGAATAAATAGCTACATAAATGATTAATAATTAAACGTTAAAAGTTAGAGAGCGGTTTCTAGGACAAAGGAGATGGCAATAGATCTAATAAGGTCTAGTAAATACAATCAAAATAGAATGAGAAGCTTAATCAGCAATTACTTGCATAGGATCATTAGTGGGAGAATCACAGTAGACTTCAAATATCACTCCAAGATAAAACCAATATTTTACAATACTTCCTATTAAGGCAATATTACTACATATCGTTTTGTTACACTAAGCACTGCTAGTGAAGTATATACGTGCCTGTATAGATATAATGTTGCATCCATTAAATTTTCTTCACAAATGTTTTTTTTTGTGTAAAATCCTTTAGTTTCAACAAATCACCCTCCGTATATAAAAGGAAGAGCTGAAGATTAGTCTAATTAACATTGCACAGAAAAACTTTTGCCGCATATTTTTTAACATTCTGCTAAAGTGGATGTCATACCAATTCGATATTCTGATGTTTTTAGTCGAAGTGTAGGTGAAATAGGACTAATAATTGGAAACAATAAATATTCCAAGTTCTAATTCTAAAATGATATATATTTTATGTAAAAATCAAATAGAAAAATTACGATTGCCTTAAAAGTAAAGTTATGTTATATTATTCTAATATTCATCTAAATCAATAGATATATAGATCATACTTTAATCTAAACCATTTACTTCTAGGAGAAGAAATGGTCTCTCAGTAAAATGAAAAAAAGTAAAAGTTAAATTATTGAATCAAGATAATAAAAGAAGTAGATTATACAAGCGAATATTGAAGAGAACATACAGGTGGAAAAAGAGCTGTGAAGAAGATAGACATAAACAGTGACATAACAAACTCATGTAATTGAGTCTCGCCCTGAGGTTGTGCTTATTTATTTCTGTTTCTATTGTTATCTTGCTTAAATTTGTGTATCTTTTTCAAAATAGCACAATAAAGGCATTTATTATTATTGTTATTATTATTAAGGTTAGAACAATATACGCACACATGTATATGATACGAAACAGTAAAGAGTGAATAAATATTACAATTTTATTTACCTTCTAAGGATTAATCGTAGATTATAAATATAGTGTACATACAGACATTTCTATTATAACAGAACATAACTGTTCCTTTCGTAAAAATCGTTCCCATGTATTTTTATGCTTCGGTTCCTTCCATATCAAAAAAGAAAAGAAATTGATAAAGATACACAAGATTGGAATCGCTTGAAACTTGCTAATGCTTACTTATCGCTTGCCAGTCAACCAGGTTTAATTTTGTGGGATAGCACTACTGGCACGCAAATCCACTCATTATTGGGTATTGCAATTGCATGATTCTCGAAGGAATTAAGTAATTACTATATTACATCTAATTTGTATGTATCCATCCACGCTTATTGCGAGTTTCCTTAGAAAAAAAAATCTTTATTATAATTGTAATATTTGGACATATGTATGTTTAAAATTATCTTGATTTGCTGCAAGATACCATCACTCGTAAAATAAAAATCTACTACTTTCTACTATTTCTGTAAATATAGTTTTTTTTGACTCTGCATCGTAAAGGTAAACGGCGATTTAATCACATACACGCAAGAAATAGTTTTCATGTATTAGAAAGGGATTTTAAGTCCCTTTCATGACGTCGGTTGCTTGCGCAATGTAGACACCCGTAAAATAAAAGCAAAAAAATCAGAGACAGGCAACAGCAGCAACCATATGTCTAATGTAAAGGTGAGCATTCTGTTGATGATCATAATGAGCTGAAGGGTCTGATCTCACGGAGCCGGCGGGTGAGTACATGGGAACGGCCGATCTCGGGTTATTTGCTTAATAAAAAACACAACATTTATTCTGTTTTTCTTTTTTTATTATTTAAAAGGGGTTCACCTACTGTCTTCCTGTTAATGTATGCATGCCCTTGCATATCATTACAGAGATAGGCTAATGCGTCCCTCTACGGTCGTATTATGTCGGGACATAGAATACCAGTCCATTCTTACGAGACCGTGAGAAGAAACAGGTTACGTTAGAATAGAATAGGCAGTCAGTCACAGCCGGATATCCGAGATTTAAATTTAAACGCCTCTGCATTCATACTTTGAATGTTAGCGTATTTATGGTTGTACTCGTTTACCTTAATATTTTATTAAATTCAACGTGGGTTCAATAAGCATATTTGACTCATACAATCAAATAAATTAAAATTCCCTTCTAAGAAAAGAAACATTTTCAAACGATCAACACATTGCGAAAATAAACTGAAATGAATCTCCACACTAAAAACTTATGTATCAAATTTAATTCTTAATAAGATTAGCTCTGCACAGCTGCAATGAGAAGAAAAAATTCGGGTCGGCTTATATACGAAAAGTGGTAACATATTTTCAAACTGTTTTTATTAAGGGTTATACGGCTTCAGAAGAACCATATTTAAAAATTATCTTGAAGCATACAGGGTGACTTACAGAAAAGTTACACACCAAAGTTGTGAAAAATTAAATGGAACACCATTGTATATTATGGCATACCATGGTATATTATGGCATATTTAATAGTGCAGACTAATTAAAGGCAAGTTGGTATTATACCTAACTCAACTCGTTTACGAGATAATTAACTATTCTTCAAAATGTAGACCAAAATTTAAGAGGCATGCTTGTCATGCATATTTAAGCTAGCTATTTTAAACTATATTTATTTTTTAACTAAAGCATTAGACTTGATAATAAAATAAAAGTAAGGCAAAAAATATACAGGGTGAATAAAAATATACTTTTAATTTTCGCTATCTTTAAAGGCAAGTAGCTTTCTTATTTTAAAAGGAACATCCTGTATTTATTACCCTATTTAGATTCTAATTTTAACGGTCTTTAAGATTCTATTAATGCTTACTATTCATATCTCTTATAGTTTCTTAGTAATTTAGAATTTTCTTTTTCGAATATTAATTCCTATCCATTATTTTTTTTTTGAAGTAGGCTTGGACAAAACTATTGTTATTATTCAACATAGATAGACGATATTCATGAGCCTAACTTTTCAACTACCTTTTTCTACCAACTAATTAAAAGTCATAACTAGGTAAACTTCAAAAAAAAAAAAAAAACACAAAATCATGTTTGCTTGTTTCTCTTTTTTGTGTATTTTTTCTAGACGTTCACAATCATGTTTTTTGCGATTACAGCGCAATCTGTTACGAATCGAAAAAAAGTTTCAAACAAAAACTACATACTTGACGACGTAGAATCCGAATCTACAATACAAAGCGGGGTTCCCATTTAAGATTTCAAAGTTGTGCCCCCTCCCACTCTGGGAGGGGAGGGGGGGATCGAGTTCGGCACCATTCAGTGAGCCCCCTACATTATAATAAATCTTATTAATCTCTTTTTTTGATATTTCATTGTCTAGAAGATAAAAAAAACTCACCTTGTATAATAACGCACATACTTTGTATTGATAAAAGTGTTCGTTGGACGAATTTTGATAAAATAATTATTAAATTAATGTACTTTTTTATTATATTTATGTATATTTGTTGTTCAGTGAACGCACAAAGTTGCATATCACGCAGAAATATGAGCACAACATGGTGTAAATGAACTATGCCAACATGCGATTTTCATAATAAAAACTTATTGAGTATTTCATTTTGATAAGTTAGTGATAAGGCTATTTTATTTATTAGTTAGTCATAGACAGCTAATTTGTATAGGTACCATTACCACTTTGAAGTCACTTCTAGATATAATAAACAAAACAATGTGGCTTCGGATTATAGCATCCCAACGATACTTTAAAATGCATAACATTGTGTTCTACACGTACTTATGCGAATGGATTTCAATTCGTTACAATAAGTTTGTAGTAAAGTTTAGTAGCGATAAAAAGCGTCATTATATGGTACTAACTATGAAACCGCGCGAGTGCACATGCGAATAGATAATATGATACATTGAAGAATAGTAAGTAAACACATAAAATAGACGTATATTTTAGTGCATAGTAATATAATATATTTATATATTGTAATTTAAAACGATGTACTAATAGTAGCAAATTAGGCAATAGTTACTATCCCAGTAATATGACGCTTGTAGATCCCTTATAAATTATATTATATATATATTTTATATATATATATTCCTTTCTCATAGATGTATGGTTATGTCTAAGTTGAATTAAAGTGTAAAGGATAGTAAAAGACTGGCGTATTACTTAATTAAATGTAATAAAAGGTATCGGCTTACTAGTGTCGGCTAAACGGCCATCTTCAGGGCTTACCTACTGAATTTAACATGTCTTTGAAGACGACTGTTTAGCCGAATCTAGTAAGCCGATACTTTTTATTACATTTGATTGAGTAATACCTCAGCCTTTCATTATCATTTTCCTTGTAGATGCTTGTAATTTTACAGCGCCCACGTTAAAAAAAAACATTCTAAATTCTTGAAAATTAACAATGTATATATATTTAGCAGTCTCATAAATTACAAGCTTCACTTAATTTTTTTTATTGTTATACAAATATTGAATATCTCTAATTAAATAATAAGTTACCATTAATCAATCGAAATTTAATGCAGCAATACATTAGCATAAGTTGTGGCAATGTCCTTGCTAATTAAATTACATTCTCTTTCCTTTCACGTCAAAGTAAAGGATCTTCTTAAGTTTTTTGTGGAGTCAATAGCTACAAAGTTGTAGAAAAGCATTATGATAATTTAAACAAGATTTTCTAAATTTAGTTGTTGTGAAATTGAGAAAGGAATGCTTTAATTAGAAATAATTTGTTGATCATTAATAATCTCAAGTTTCTGTAAAACCTAACCTAATATATTACTTCACGAATAAATATAATCAAACAAGGAATCTTCATGTAAAAACTTAAAATTAATTACAACTGTACATCGATATTTATTGCATTCAACTTTGCAATGCACGTTGAAGTTGACATAGACAAGCACGATACTAAAATTATTATTCTTTTATTTATTTAATTTTTACGAAATAATCTATTAAGGGAAATAACGTTACGTTATTAAATTTCTTAGTTTCGTGACCAGAGCTATAAACGTTCTAGGAAGCGGTTAATATTACAGATGCCTCATCCATAGAATAAGTTCCAAATTGAACTACAACAAAACGCAAAAAAAATGTAGCAAGAACAAAAATAGCTATAAATTACGAAGCATCTGGCACCGCCGCAATTGAATTGTGTAAACTGCAAAACTGTTAAGCTTTCATTGCCTTTCGACCACACTTCAGTTTGTTCGAGGCTTTGTTCTGTCTTTTTTGTGTAGTTCGTCGGATCGTTTCATTCATAAAAATGAAGACAAACGGAGTCGTCCACCCATAGCATTCTTTAGTATCCCTTCGCTTGGCAAAATAAACATTAAGTTCTTTTCTTATACCGGCTACCCGTTACTTGTGATTGTATTAAGAATATATATGTATAGCTTGCGTGAGCCGTCCAATTTCTTTGGGACTATTATTAAATGTCCATCAAATTAATAGCCTTTCCGAAATGATATACGGAAAGGTGGCTACATATATACAGGCATAAGTATGTACAACTTACATATGTTCCTCGTCTGTATTATTTATTTTAGATTTTTTATCGTTTATGAGAGAATTTTGCCTGATATTTACAGAATATATTCAGTTCCTGCCGACAATAGTAGCACCATCCACGATTTTAGGAGTATAATAAAGCAGATCAGTTATTGTTACTATATATTTATAAAAATTACACAAAAATGTTAAAACGGACCCAAAAAAGTATTTTAGTAATATGGTTGGTACCACCTCTCGCACTCAGCATTTAATTTGGTTTTGTCGGCATATTATGGATATAGGATTAAATTATTCAACCCTATATCGATAGTATGCTTGAATTTTGAAATTATTGTGTCACACATCTTCAATACCGGCAATTAGTTGCTGTTAATTGTTTTTCTCTTTGAATAGATGTATGTTTCAAACACTCCATACATATCTATTCTGTTTAAATCGGACCATGACAACACTGGTACCTTCACTGTTTCCAAAAATGTTTTGACTCACTTTGCCTTGTGACAAGGTGAACTGTCGTGCATGAAGTTGTAGGAGCTTTCATTCAAAATATCGTCTAATACGCATTTTGTTGATGTTGGTTCATTGTGCCTTCGTGAAAGTACAGAAGTTCAGGGTGGGACATTTAACTGTTTTCATCACACATTTGCCGTTAAACCATTCAGATGTTCAGATGTGATTTTTGACAATCTGTGCCCTTTTAGCCTTTACTTTTGTTTTATGGCTTAACACTACCTGAACAATTGGGAAAAAGTGCTCAACTTCAATGCGTAAATTATTTTTGAGAATTAATTGCAAAATTATTGCAAATATGTCCTACCTATTCTTAACTGTATTATGTCGTAAAGTTTAAAAGCTAGCTTCTTTCATCGCCAGGGTTGGTTTTGGTTTCTTAGCGAAGCGCCTGTGCTTCAAATCAGCTTCCTACGTACAGACTTCCAAGGAGTACACGCTCCGTTATTTCGATTTCTCTTTCGGCCAGCAATTGGCCAATGTTTCTACTGGAATGCACGGTTTTCAGTGACTAAATTAACACCAGGAAGATCATCCCTAATGAATTTATTCTTTTTGTGTGATAAAATGACTGCCCTGTACTGATACTGGAAATATTTTTTTGTATCCAACAGAGCCAAAATACATTTTTTTTCGCTGATATGTGTTATATTTTAACAACATCGACGATAATGATGTTTGATGAACGTCAGTAAGCAAAATGCCCAATCATACGGATAATTCCTCAAAATCTCACAGAAGTGAGAGGTTATTACAAGATCTCGGAATATTTAGGATATTATCATAATAACATTAATGGAACTCTAGTAATACTCTTTGTAGTGATACCGTCCCAATAGCCGTGAACCAGCAATAAAGTAATTAACGAATACCATAAATATTTTGTGAACACAAGTACCTATAACTAGACAACAATAAAGAAACACTTCTTCTCCAATTACTTGTTCCTATGCACTTCTATCATTACGAAACTAAACAAGTGCCAAAAAATTGCAACATCTGAAAGAAGTTGAGTAACAAAGCTGAAATTTTGGCAAGTTTCAAATAATAAATCATAACTACCAGTCTTCAGTAGTAAGTCATAACAATTGGAAAAAAATACCGACAATTAGCAAAAATATATTAAAAAATTATCACATCCGCACGATAGCTTACGCACTGTCTAACTCTATGAGGCATGCTCTGAATGAGATGATCAATGATATTTTGTGGGATCTTATCCCAGACTTGCTGTAGATGAGGACAAAGTTCTTGCAGGGTGTTTTGCTGCTTGTGGTAAACGCCTTATGTAGAGACCTATCATATCCCACACATGCTCCATCAGGTTTACATCCGGAGAGCGAGCAGACAAGGGAAGAGAATTTGTACTTCCTCTTCATGTATCAAGTTCTAATAGATGATTATCAGCGACCTTTTTCATGCAGCCAGTTGTTTTATTAAGATTTCAGCTTTGTAACTGACGTCCTTCGAGGTGCCGCAATTTTTTTGGCACGTAGTACTTAAAATTACGGAATTTTGAAAGTAACCCTAATATTGTGGCCAGGAACTGTAGTATTATTAGAAACATAGAAGATTCGTTACACTAAAATCCACACTTCTTAATTATTATTTCAGCGTAAGATAACAAAAATAGATTTCTTGACTAAAATGCTTTACCCCCTTGGTGATTACAGAAATAACTTGGTAATTCACCAAAATAACCCCCAAATTAGACTATGTTTTCTTCCTTGGCATAAACTGCAAATGGCATCCTCTGTTATGCCCATGATTATCTATGTCTATTTAATCTAAAGTGATCAATCAATAGTTCTCTATTAACAATTTTCTTACTTTTACTTGTCTATTTTACGAACTATTTCACTCTGGTGCCTTTAAACTAACGACTTTCAATTATTTCATCGGTTCTGGTTCTTGTAATTCTATAATGCCAGAGGAAGGATCCGCCTACTCACTAAAAAACCTTGAGCATCTCCGTTTGATCAGCTTTTCTGCCATATGGTTTCCCTTACGCCTGTGGAAGCAAATGTTATTTTACTCTGATAGGCACTTGCTTTGCTTAGACCTCTTTGTTCCAAACCAATCAACACTTGCGTGGTTGTTCCCTTTAAATGGTGACTGGTTAGGGAATACAGCGACAGTTTTTTTTTCTAAAACGGTGAGTTTCTACTTGTATAATTGCTATTCTACTGCATACCGCCAATCTGAAACACTATGAAACATCTGATGCAAACTTTAGATTCCTTTGCTTTTAGAATACCAGTTTGAATCCGTTTGTATCGATGAGCTTTTCTTCCTAAGTGATGTCGTTATTTTAACTATCTTAACGATAAAACAGGTAAAAAGAAAACTGCAAAGTTGCGACTATTAAAATAAAGTTTTAGATGAACAAGAGATGATTCCCACTACAGTGATGCCGTGGGTCGCAAATATAGAGCCATGGCATCACTGTAGCGGAAATCATCTCTTGTTCATCTAAAACGTTATTTTAATAGTCGCAACTTTGCAGTTTTCTTTTTATCTGTTTTATCGGTAAGATATCGACGTAATTATTCCGTATATGTAAATATCTAGCGATAGTAGGTATACAGTTATTTGGATAAAGGCAATCGAATGTGGCTCCTATCCCCTGTGGTAGGCAAACAAGTTAACTTTTGTATGCCACTCAATATTTTAAGACATAGAATCATTTCTCTTCTTCTCATTATCATCCTTCCACTAGGAAAATATGCCACGGTTTTTCAAGCAGAGGCATATGCAATATTGCGTGCAACTGAAATCCATCAGAGGGTTTATGAAAATAAGCGGATCTATATTGTTACACTTTATTTATGAAAAACTAAATAATTAGAAATTATCCTAACTCCTTGCTCCACCTGAAAGGTATTACATTAAGTACTATATGGATTCCATAACAATTGAAATGTTCCTACTCTAACTAAATAATTTCCCTATGATTGTTAATAACAAAGATATAATACAATAACGCAAAAAGCTGAAATATGTGAAATATGATTAGTTCACATAATCGCAAGTCTACTGTAAATCGGTCAGCTTATTATATATAATATACTTATATAAAATCAATGGCCAAGAAGTAAGGGAAAACCATGGCAATAACCTTACTCTGGGAGGATATGGGAAGAAGTTCCAAACCTTGTTACTTATAGCCAGCAAATTATTATTATCCTTCTGTGTGCTGAAGAAGCAGCCGGCAATTTCCTTAAATTCCGACAGCCTTGCTGTCTTTACGTAGCTGCTCCCTTTTTGACACAATAGAAGTTGAAACAGGAAAGAAGTAGTGACCTAAAAACAAACAAAACAACAGCGGTACCTATTCTAATACTTAACAATAACCTAGTCCTAATTATTCTAACCAATAGTAATTAAATAAAAGATTTATATTTTAAATATTGATATATATACTACTACATAGTTTAACACTAATTCCGATCACTAAATGGCATAAAATATTAATTCATAGATGCGTACTCCCCTTCTAATTATCTAAATATCATGTCGTAACTTATGTAATCCTTGAAAAAATTGCCTCGCTGTATCTATCCCACCACATTCACAATACGAATCATTAACCCTCCCAGTTCTACATAAATATGATTTAATATTACCGTGACCTGTTACTAATGTTACCGCTTGATACTATAAATTAGCCCTTATTTCCCTAAAACGTGTAAGGGTACCGATAAATTTCCTAGTTCACTTCCCATTAGTCCCAATATTCCACCTACTTTGACAGATCAATAAGTTTATCCCTAAAAGCTTTTTTTAAATATGCTAGCTGACATTAGCTCAAATCTAATAACTGCGCTATCTCCCTAGACAGTGCCTCTTTCGCTAATTGATCCGCTCCCGCATCACCGTTTGTACCTACGTGCTAAATCAAAAAAAAAATATATCTCCTTCAGGCAACATATAACAAGTATCTAATAACAAATCAGTCGGATTTTTTAAATACCATAACGCCTCTAACGAAATAAAGTCACTTTCTGCGGGTGCCCGGGCATTCAACAATCGAAGGAAAGAAACCGATGAGTTAGCTAGAAAGGGATAATTTGCTTCATATAGAGGCCCACAACCTGCACTAGGAGTGTCTGAAAACATAGCACGAGAGCAAGTAAGAAGTTGGATCAAAGAGATACCCAACGAGCTCTAAAATATTACAACCAGAAAAACTTATAGCAAAACTTTTATTAAAGGATCATCAAGAAACAAGGCTCAAGAACTATTAAAGCTCGGTAGGAATCATATTCGCATCGTAACGGGTCTCTTAACAGGACGCTGTCCACTGAAAGGACACCTACAGAAAATTGGGATCAACTCTGGAGATACTAACTGCAGACTGTGTAATGAGTGGCTCTGGACGCAAGAAGACAGGCAATTTTTTGCAAGCCAAAAATGACCTCGGAGTCGAGTTCGATCAACCAGTCAGAGACCGATTAGTGTCAGGCACTAGGATCCTGGAATGGCTGGTGTAATTTCAAGGGCAAAAGAAATGGAAGACTAAATACAAAAACCCAAACGGTTGCAGTGTTTCCGGAGACTTGGATGGTTAAAAAAGGTTTCCTAGTGTTATCCAACATTTATTTCAATGATTTAGAATTAAATTATTGACAGGCGATTGAAAATATCGGGATGACGACCAAAAATCTTAATGAATGTCTTTTTTTTGTTAATATTTAATACGTAAATAATAAATATTTATACTAGGTTAGTAGGTATAGTAAGAAGTAGATCCAGTCTGTAAGTAACAAGAACCAGAATAGGTCCTACTGACCTCCACATTTATTAAACATTCCAGGTATTAATCTTCCAGTTCTGATTTAGGCCAATTATCCGTATATATATAAACATTAATTACACATCACTAATATGATTAATTTAAGCAATTCACTTGGTAATTGAAAGCATCAGGAAAGCGAAGCCCATGTGCGCTCTCAGTGATTTTAATATCTTATTAAGCCTCACTAAAGCAAATGTAATTTTATAAGGATTAATTGAGGAACTTCTAATTAGGAAATATATTTTTAATTGCTCCCATATTCAGAAATTTACGACATACCTGCACATTAAGCGTAAGCATTTACGCCCTTACCAGAAGTGCACGTAATTATTTCTATAATTATTTAATTCAAACGATATTGCTGTTAAAGTAAAACTCTTCACAATAATTACCTTAATATCTTATTCTAATTGCAGTTCTTAAGTTGTAAAAGTAACCTGACTATTATAGATAAATCACCACATTATATTAGAAGATCCTGGTTAAAAAAATTGATTTAGCGACACCTGTTATAACATTTCAACAATTGAAGAAAACCTATGACAATGACGTATTACAGACATTCAAAAAATCCTGAAACAACACTTAACCATCGAAAGTCTAAATAAAAAATATATTTAAGTAACGAAAAAGAAAATATTTCACTAACTGTTTGTTAAACTTTTTCATTCTTATATCAATATTTTCAAACTTTCTTAACCTAAAACTTAAACTTACTTTAATTTTAGTTGTTAATTTTATATTTTCTTTACAGTTAGAAAAAGGATATATATGTATAGTCGAAACGTCACGTTAATAAACATTTAAAATTCAAACAGTTTTGTAATTCATTCCGTCCGCTACCACCTAAAACACCAAGACGACTAATTTTATTTTATTTGTAGTTACAGTAATGATTGCGCTACTGAAGCTATTTAAGAGTCATAAGCTTTACCCTGGCCTGCACATAGACGTATCACTCACGTAGTGGGATTATAAGGTGCTGCATGTTTTGCCTGGTTGAGATTGCCTATAAGATTTGTGATTGTTTTCATCAATCACAAATAAATGATAAAATCAATTGTATCCAAATTTGGATACTTATGGGAATGCATATTGCGATAAAAATCCGTTCTAAGGTCATTACAGTGTCTGAACATTCTTTGTTGAAGTAACGGCAGATGGCAGAAGAGCCTGGCATTTCTAAAAGTGCAGTGAATAAGCTAATTAAATTTCCACAAAGAAATTTGCTAAAGACATTAGGAAAATGTAGTTGAACAAACTCGTCGTTTGCTGGAAGTTGCATAGAAGAAGAAGCGTGAAGATTCGGAGACCCGTTAAGGAACAGCTCTTGAATATTACAATGAAGAGGAAGAGAACGCAAAGAAAACACACAAGAGATGGACACAACATGACTAAAAAAAGGTATTATTTTCAGATGAAAGACGAATTTTGCTAAGAAAATGCTCCACCAACACGTTCGCCAATCCGATAGGAAAAAAAATATCTTCCGCTCGCTTTAGCCGCACTTTTTTTAAACCCAATACGCATGACGAACAGCCAAAAATATCTTGAGGTTTCGCAAGATGGAATGGTCCCTGAACTCTTCTAAATGAATACAGAAAACCTGATTTTCCAGCATGATTTGCCGCCTAGCCATACATAAAAAATTGTGAAATAATTCTTCACTGACAATAGGACAGCCGATAAGTTGATATTAATCCTATAGAAAATTCATGGTCTATCTTGCACGGGGAAACTAAGAAAGATGGATTGTTGAACCAAAATCAAAATGATGAAGTTGGTGCCAAAATCCACAACGATTGCAAATCAGTGATCGAAAATATGCCTAAACGCATTAAGATAGTGCTGTAAGTGAACGGTGGCCAAATTTTTCCAAATTTGTAATTTTATTTTAATCGTTGAATGAATAAAATACACCTTTTTTGAGTAAAAATTATCTTGTCCACAATAATTTTGCACAATGATGTACAAGCTAGATCACAAAAGATGCGAAATTGACAAAACAAGTCCGAGTGCGAGGAGAATATTCACGAAAACAAGAAAAAAAGGAATCAGACAGAAAAGGAATAGAAACCAGTGAGGGACAAGATGTGAACTGGTTCATACTATATTAAACCTCCCAAACATCAACAAATACCTTAAAATATTGCAATTGATCAACTTTGGTTGCAAAAATAATTAAACCGAGAGGCAAGAATATATCGGAAGAGATTTTCGACAAACCTATCTGATGACAAGCCTAACCTACCTACGGACCAAAGGCTAACTGGAGCTTATGTTTATGCCAGAATCAGGTATGCATTACTGCCTGAAGAGAATAGGAAAATTAGATGCGGATAGTCAAGAGGCTGCTATGATTGTACACTTGTACAAGCTATTCATTGTCTACAGGGCTAATAAGTTGAACATCTTTAATATTATATGCTCTGGTACTATTAAGATACAATCGTCAATATATATCTTTTAAAAAGAGGAATCTGAATATAATTTTTCCTCATTTTTTTTTTTTGTAGGGACTATACCTAACTTTTCCCTTACCAAGTTTGCAATAGTGCACTAAAATAGGCGAATCCGAAATTATTTTGCCTAAATTTTTCTTTTTTGATATTCATATTACATGTTACGTGTAAATTATTAAAAACAAAAAAAAATAACTGAATATCAAAATAGCATACTATATACTATAGAATAACTGATATTAATGAAATAAAATCATAGAAATTAAATTTTAATTGAAATCTAAATACACATGTAAATTGAAATGTTGCAGCACATTATTTTAATTAAACACTGCGTCGAATTCAATACAATTTGTAATGAAGTATGTTGCAAATGACACTATAGACAACAAACGCAATTTCATCGAATCAAATCCTGAGAACCGAAATAATAAAAATTGGGAAATGTGTTGGTAACTTTTTAACATACACATCAGTTACAATCCCTCAATTTATTACGTAACAAGAGTTCTGAAATTTGAAATATTTCGATATTAAACAGTATGGGTTTGCGTGTATACAAGTTTGATGACAACGAATTAAAAAACATGCACGTTCATATGTTGTCGTACACACCATATGAACAATCATTAATTGTCACTTTGCATCTTATAAGCACAATAATTGTTGTTATGAGACATTAAGAAATTTGTGACCGTATTTTACGAATCAGAGGAACATAGCTTTAACCAATAATTTTGCTGTAAGTCGTAATGAGTAAATCGGAATGGCGATGCATCTACACAAAAGGAGTTCCACAAGATTCTACTCGGACCTCTTTTTTTATCATCTAGATCTAGACAAATAATTTGCCATCAAATATAAAGTGAGGAAATAATCCACAAAATTTATTATAACCTGGTTATTTCACAAATCAGCTCAATATGTTATGGTGCAACAAAACCAGCAAATAAAGCTCTTTCTAATATAGTTATAACTAGCATTTGCGATCAAAATAAAAACCTTAATATTTTAATCTTAGGCTTTATAAAGTTAAATACCGGTAATTTATACTAAATGCTAAAGAACAACAATTATTTTGTGGATTTTCAGCTTTCCTTGCACAGCACAGGATTCTTTATTTTTTTTTTTTTTCGTAGGTAAATTGGATGTACTACGAAATATCGTCGGTGAGTAGACATGAAGAAAAAATATCCGAACGATTCGAGGCTGAGTAAGCAAGGGAGAAAATATCGGTTCCTACTAATGGGGGAGACCGATATCTGTAAGGTAATTGGTACAAATTGTTACCTATGCATTTATATATTTGTGCGTGTTATTGCCTAATACTTTAAGGTCGTACTTAGGATGCCACGGGTTCGAATTTCGCTCCGGTCAATTGTAATAACCTATTTTGTCCGGGATCACGGTGACGATTATATTTGATTTGGATCAGCGAGAAGTCTGATAAGCAAATATATGCTTAGAGTTTATCAAAACCATTTTAAAACAAACATTAAAACATTACACGTTCATTTTGGACAAAACCGAATCCCAGCAATTTTTCCTATCTTCTTGTGTTAACATATCAGTGAAATTGGATTACGAATACATATAAAAGTCTTATCAATTTAAGCAAAATAAATACATTGTAAAAAAAATATGTTTTTTCGAACTGAAATCGATCCAAACTTTGATCTGTCAAGATCCGTTATAAATATTTAATATTCTGACTCTAATATATGGTTTCGATCTGTAGGTGTCTTTCTACTGATCAGCTTTACTTTCTGAAGGAAAAATTATGAAGGAAAATGCCATTGAGGAACTTGCCAAATACAGAAGTCTTCCACATCACCTCGATCGTCTGGCTGTATATTATGATATTTTATATTAAAAAAAATATATAAATAGAATAGTTTAAACTATGACAGAACTTATCTTCACGGGTTCTCTAAAACAATATTTTGATGTTTAAAGCATCTCGGGCGAAAGAAGAAATATAATCTTACGTACACGTATGATTTCATTTCCAAAGTAACTCTTTGATATCCAAAAACTATTAAGAAGTCGAACTAAATCTCATTATTGAATAACTAAAACTTGACTGTAGACCGTAGAAAAACATATACTATCTTTATGAAACGAAAATAATTCGATTAACGCACATTATTCATGCACACGCGGTATTTAGTGCACAATCATTATTATTTATAGCATTAGTAAATATGCATGCACATGTTAGCTACATACCAAATGCTCAAAGGATCACTGAAGGATGTGATTTTGAAATATATATGAATTCTTCGATTATACTTATTCCTTTTACTCTTGGGTATTTTAATTATTAGACCTTCTTGCTCCACCTAAGAATATAAATCGGTTCATGCCAGGCTATTCCAAATAAGAATAAAAGCAGGTAAACAAGCGTACTGTGAGACACTATGAGAGACATATGTAGCAGGTAGGTAATTAAAATATTCAATAAAATCTCGCAAAGGATTGTGCCCTGCCCAGGAAATAATTCTCCGTACACTGATGGCGTACCAAAAAAACGATTCTATGTTACATATGCTATATGTTTACGATGACTGCCATTAATAATTGTAATTATGACCTGGAGGAAGGCGACTTGAAATCGACGTGGAAATTGTAAGTATTACACATGTAGCGCGAGGTATGTGTGCAGTTGCAAGAATGGAAGTGTTTTAAAACGACCCAATAAACTACAATGTCAGTTTAGGCTTGCTCCATGTGTATCTGTCACAAAGAACTGGAGGCAATTCTTTATGTATGTTGTAATTGGTTATGCACCAGTCATAACTTGGGCATGGTATAATGTAGATTTTTATTCAACGAAATGGATAACAAACGTTACGACCATATACGCATACGGAACTGAAATGTGTTGGTTGCATTATTTCACCTCTGAGAGCCTTCTGCTGGCTCGTGAAGAACAGCAGTGACGTCCACTGCTGTGCAAAACTGTTCATTTGTGAACACTCTTTAATTAGAGAAATAGACTGGCAGCTAGATAAATAAAAACAGATAATAATGGATGCAAGAATTTGTATTAGGGAAAATTATTTATAAAAGTTACAAAAGTTGAAAAAATTATTTTACAAAATTTTTAAATTGCATGATTTATATGTAATTTTAAAGTGGTGTAAGTTACAATTTGTTAATGTTGTGAATCCGATGACAAGCAATAATCACATAAGGAAAGGTGTCGTAAAAAACTAATCAAAATTACTAAATTTCGCTCCTAAACAGGACTTACTTCTACCAGAATAATTATTACTAGTGGTTGCTAAATAAATGGAGCAATGTTTGGCTTTTTGTATATTAGAATACTTAACTTGAAAATGCGAAATCTCTATAATTTTTAAATTACAGTCGATTTAAATTGATTAAACTATTTGTTGTATTTAATATGAAATTAGAACATTCACAACCCCATTCTAAAAGTTGGCGTAACAAATATTTGTTAGTTTTAACCGCTGTCCCGAAAATCAGATTTTATTATTATGCCCACACTAAACTATCATTATCAATAATTGTATGTATGTATATATTGCAAGGATGATATTACACTGCGACCTAAGAGATCTATTGTGTCCCCTGTCTTGCTGTTTTACTGTTGGCCTTCCAAATCATATGCCTTCAGAAAGTGTAGGATATCAGAGGCCCAACGTAGGGCAAGTCTCCTCTTGGATTTCACGTGCTCCCAGGTGCAATCTGAGTTGCACATGCTACGCATTTGAGAAAGGATGGATGCCACCTGTTCCCCAATCTGCTCCAGTCATTTGTTCCTTCCTCTGTGAGGTACTCTCACTGGAGTGGAGGCTTCTTTTGAAGCTCTGCACTAATTCCTGTTTATTAGCGTGTCGTCCCCGAATAAACGTCTTCCTCCATGGTTGATCCAACGAGAGTAGGGAAGAAAAGGTCCACCTCACAGAGCCGCATGCACAGATAAGGTAATACAATGGGGTGCGAGGTGCCGTAAGGTGAACTAGTAGACTGGTCTTCTATCAGCCACGCATCCCATCAGCCTAGTCTGCCACCTTAGGATTAGTTTTTTTGAAGAGTTGTCTCTCTCGTCCGTGCAGGTAAGGCCAAAACCCCCATCTCTTTCGACCTGATTTAACAAGTTGAGATGTCGGTAGCAAAAAAGCAACTGCATGTTGTAGATCCTTGCAAGCCATTAGCCACGATACGACAGCACGGCGAGGGGAAGTGGTTCATGGCAACAGTCTTCATTCACCCTGCCTCCGTTTTAAACAGAGAGGACGAACTTATAGCCGCCATTAACATCTCGTCTTGAGCGAACCCTGACAAGATGGCCTTTCCTCTATCGGGGGACGCGCCTGGTAGGTAGTTTCAATTCCCAGGATTATCAATAATTAGTAACTTTATTAGTTTATAACTTCAATTTTAACAAACAAATTGTATTAAATACGTAAATTGAGGAATAAAAAAACTTTTCTATTTAAATTAAAATGACAACTAAAAACATAAATATGGAAAACAAAAGGCTCCCAGTAACCCTTTCAATAACTCGGAGAACACCAGTTCTACAATATTCGCACAAAAAGGATTATGTAGTAAACAGCCTAATATACGAAAAGCCAAACATCATGGGGGTTTATTTATTAAACAAAAATTTAATCTACAATAGTTTTATTGATTCACTTGACCCTAGCACATAAATACATACATGTATACGCCTGTTTCGAACAGAAGAATTTAATTTAGGAAAAAGATTTCAGAACCCAAAATATTCAAGTATTCCTTTAACATTTTCGAACAGATTCATTCGAAAAAAAGAAGTAAAATAATGTATAAGCAAAATGTTGACTTCAACCATGTGATTATCTGTGCCTCAACCCCCGAAGTTTAAGGTATTTCCAGAAAAACAAAAACTTCAGTTGAATACGTATTTATCGCCCAAAAGTACTTTATTTGTGTATTGGCATCTATTAACAATTTGTTTAAATTACAAACATATAAAAATTTCTACACTATTTTCACTATTTAGGAAATATTAGGAAAATTTTATTCTTTGAGGTCTTACGTACAAGCATTTAGGCATAAATTTATGAACTACGCTTTCATTCAAATTAAATGAATTTGGCCGAAAGCAGTAATTTCAATTGACGTTTACTGAATGGATTTAATTGAAATATATTGTAGTGATATTAATATTTAGTCATTCACATTGTTGGATTTACCTGTGGATGTCACCGGACTGTTTGACAGTCACAGATTCAGTCACTGTGACTAATCATACATATGATTTTCTTGTAAATATTATTTGATATATTTGTACCACTTGTACTAAGAAAACCCGTTGGAAATTTAAAATTAGATCTTTACATTTAATTAATCTTTTGAGTTGTATTTTAAAAGAAAGTCCTAAGTTACACTACCGGTTAGTAAAAAAAAAAATATCTACCATTCTTGAAAAACACGAGAACACGGATAGCGTCGAGAACACATCAGTTCCGTTTTGTTGATTACTCTTAAGAAATCATTGTTAAGCCTATTTTTATTTTTTTTCCTGAAATAGTAATTAAATGAATGGTTTACCATTAAATTAATTAATTCCAAGATAGTTTTTTTTACACAGAAGAGCTTACCATAGCAGAAAATTTATAATATCTTCGTTTATGTTTAAATAATTCCATAGTTTAAAATAAATTCCAAATTTTAAAATTGGCGATCTAACAAATTCCAGAAGAAATCGTATTCAGACATGCTTATTTTCGTTAATGAACTTTGTACATTTAAGCATTCGTTAGAATTTCTCCCTGCTAAAATAGTATTGATTAATTATTATTTTCATTGCGCTTATTTAAAAAAAGTATCAACTAACTGCTAACCAGTTTCCTTAAAATAGCATATAAGATGTTTAAAATAGTTTAAGTCTAGATCAGAACTAATTTAATACAGGAAACTGTAAAATCAGAATTTATTCGTTTAATTTGTTATAAAATTATTTATTGATTATTTATTATATGTTTTATATTGCTTTAACAACATAAAGATGTTTATACTGTTACTGTTAAGAGAGGGTTTGTTTTAATGTATGTTTTGTATCACTGTGGCGTCGGCAACCCAATTTACGACCCTCTAAATCAAATGTCCAGCACCATTATAACATCTATGAATTTTGCAGCTATATATTTTTTATCATTTAACATCATGGCTCATAAAGCCGCTTTACAGTTCGCAATTTCTTTATTGCGTGCAATAAACATGCGCATGCTCTATTCCGTGAAATTGGATGCGTTGCATGCGCATGCGCTATCTGTATCGCATGCAATTTAATGCAATAAAAAAATGTAAATCTTATGGCCCGCTTTAAGGAAAATAGAAAATTTATTTATTTTAAATAAGTTAAATTTTTATTTCATTTTACAATGCGATGAAAATACGGTCAACGATAATTATTAACAATTCTGGATGATACAAATTTAATCTACTACTATTTATTGTAATAAATCAATGCAGTAAAAACTTGTTTTGAAAATACAAATAATTCTAAGTCTGCTGAAGATCAGGCGAGTGTGAAAGAGAAGGGGTAATATTGTCCTTCGTAACTGTAATTTGTGTTGCTTACCTATTAGAGAATTGGCCACACATTTCATTCCTTAACTGTACCTAAATACAAGGGGACTTTACAAGGTGCTTCTAGAATTCACAAAACCATAATTAAATCGAAGTACTTGAGGAGTAGAACAATAAGTGTGAGAGTGATTAAAAATTAATTATTTATTTATTAAATGATTAAAATTAAAAATCTACAAGCTTATATCTAAAAATATAGCAACATGGGTTGTGAAAACATAACTAAATATAAAAAAATACCAAGCACAACCCCAGAAAGAAGACTATTCGTTTAAAGAATCACTAATGACAAGATTGCAAATTCGTTAATAAAAGATTGAAGATTTTTCTCTTAAATAGTACATTATTTATGTTTCTAACTGCTTTTGGAGTTTATTGAGAAAATGTATATGTGTTATAATAATTATAATTTGTTTGAGATTTGATATTGTGTTGATAATTCGGTAAGATTATCTTGTATATTTAAAATTCGAAATTAAGCTTAATAAATGTAAGAGCAACAGCTGTATAAGCAGCCTATTTACTAAAAGCTAAGATTATGAGTAAAAATTGTTTATGTACACGAAAGGGTCTAGTACTTGACATTGATACATAGATATTGTTATTTATATCATCTCTTGCAGTAGCTAGATAATATTTTTTACAATAACTACAAACGTCAAGATACCTACTCTATTTGAGAACTTTGTTCATAGTCTGGCCTAAAAAAGTTATTCAAAGGTAGATTAATTGGCTATACTTCCGTAAGAGGACCACTGATTTGGCGATTTCTATCCATACTAACGGAAATAGCATATGTTCCTGAGTGTAAAATGACTATTCATTTTTTGAGTAAATGAAAACAAAGTACTAAAAACAGTGTTCGAAAAGTGCTATTTCGAGGTTATGTGCGAGGCGTTTTTGACAGATATAACGTGTGGTAATGGGTAATGGGGTGGAAAAAAAAGTTACTAATATTTAGACAAAACAGGCGCAAAGTTCAAACGTACGTCGATTGAATTGTGACTGAAGTTGTCAGTTTAGCCATTGCAATTAATTTTTCTCTAAATCCTCCTCTTCTTTATGGTGCGTAGACCTATTTGTAGAGATGTTTTGCCTGTTAATGCCGCCGAAATAAAATATAAATGAAATAGGTTTCTGTTATTTTTTAACGTGAAGACCTAGTTCTGACTATTACAACATCCGTCCAGGAAATGTTGATGGAGAAGAGCATAATGTAATACATCGATGATTTAATGATTCCATTTCAGTGTCTACTCAAGTTTCGATGTACACACATTATTGCAAGGAAAGAAACCTTCGAGTAGGAAATGGGAACCTTCCTTTTACGGGAAAATTGAATTGGAATGGAAGTTGTGTTGTGATTGTTATTGCGATATTCAAGTGGATGTTTTGCTGAAGGAAGCGAAACTGTGATCGTCAGAGTCACGACAAAAATCACTGGATACTTAGGCTCATAGAAAACGGTTCGGAGTACTTTAGGATGATATAACACCAGTTATTATATCATGGGATCTTAAAATACATAAAAATAAATATAGGTAATGTGATCGATAACAAAGACATTTTATGATATGTATAGTGTAATTTAAATTAAATGTTTAAAATCAAACAAATTCATTACATTAATGTGATTTAAAGATTTTATTTAATAAAATTGAATAAAGCAGTTTGTTGTTCCCTATATCTCTTTTTATAATTCGGTTTTAAATGTGAAACAAAGCAAAATTAGTCTATATATTAAATTAAAATAAGGGATACTTAGTTATTTTGCATATATTACTGTTTTAGAGGCACTAAGAAAAGAGAAAGAACTCCACACCTTATTACATTGACAAATTCATTTATTTAAACAAGTCATTCATCTTTTTATTAATGCTTTACTTACGATGTAATCAAACAAATTGCTTTTATATAAAATAATTTTGCTAACTTCTGCTAAAACTTCAACTATACAATACAGTTTATATGTAAACTTCCTACGAATCATCTATATGAAATATGAATTTAGTTCTATCCGATACACCAACCAATTATAAGAAACCGATAATGAGAAATGTGACAATTTATAATAATTCTTACAATTGTAGTATTAAAAATAAACAAATACTTTAAAACAAACAAATTTCAGGATATTGTATCGAACCCCTGCTTAATTACTTTAATTTACAATTGTTCCATTAACTTAACAAATAAGTTTGTATTTGGCGCCTGTTTTTATCTAAATTTGGGCATCTTTTAGTACTTTTCTTTCCATATCAGTACTACCATTATGTTGAAATCCGTCAAAAACGCCTGGCATATAACTCGAAATAGCCTTTTCGAACACTGTTTTTAATAGTTTCTTTCCATTTGCTCAAACAATGAATAGCTATTTTACACTCAGGAACACATGCTGTTTCCGTTAATATGCATATAAACCAATTTATATAGATTGATGCTTATATTTGATTTTTTTGTATGATCAGTAAAAGTTTGTTATATTGTTCAATATTTTATCATTTTCCAGGTGGTAGGTAATTCCATTAGGTAATTTATGCAAACCCTATCCTAATTCTCTTTATATAACTGAGTTGATCTTATTTTTAGTTAAAATATTGCAAAAATCTGTAATACCTAAATATTATAGAAAAGCGGACTCTTCACTATTCTCTGGCAAACTTTTGTCAATAATTTTAGGAACTGATTCAAATATTTCCAACTATGATTACTTTTAGAAATTTTCGCTAATTATTACTTCCATAACAACATTTACACGCTTCGTTTCTTTTAACACAGTCACATTAACGTGGTTGAATTATGCATAGGTAATTAAGCGTCTTATTAATACCTCATGTAATTGTTCATTTTTATTACATCGCCGGCTTTATTCGAACTGTTAATCTATTCTTCAACATAAATTATTTATGCTGGCATATCTTATTGCTTCATTAAGTATGTATTAGATACAATGAATTATTGGTTTTCGATATGAACTCATTAATTATCCGGATGGTATGTCGTTCGCAATATAAAAGTAGTCTACTCTGATCGGTAGCCGTAGGTGTACGACTATTCATTGTAGCATTGAAGGATCGGTTGCAACAGAAGGCAATCTACGTCACGATTAACTAATTAATAACGTACAATATATGTATCTGGTAATGGAATTAGTTTTCTTAGAATCTCGTTTTTAATGTAGCATTTCCTTTTGTTCATAGAAAATTGACTATTGTTACCACCTATGTGATTTTACGGAATGTGATTCTCAACAATATAGGGTTCTTCTTTCATCATCAGTGGAGGGCAGAATAGATAATAAGGTCTAATAGCTAATTATAATTATCCCATGCAGCAATAGACTGTTGAATGACTACTATTATCTTTCATTTGTATGTGCTTTTCAAGTCGCGTAGTCAAATTTTGCCTAGAATTTCGTATGAGGAGCATGAACTATTTGGTTAGAAAAGGTTTGCACTTGTGATAAATACTCACAGTTTTTACTGCAAATATCTAGAAATAATAAGCACGATATAATAATATAAAATGCGGCAACAAGGACTCGTCATTGTATTTGTTCTATTAGTCCCTTATGTTTGTTCATATGTATAAGTATACCTGAATATAAAGTTTAACTTTATAAGATGAAAAGAAGTAACGATACTTTCGATAACTTGGGCATCATTAATTTTCTCAATAAAATTTCGAAAAGACGTAAAGAAGACACCCACACTATACAATTTTCATGTTACGCAACTTTATTTTTAAAAATATGACATTAATTAATTAGTAGGTGACAGCATCCCCATGGTTCGTTTAATCGTCCCATCAACTGCGACCACTAGGGTCTCTATTCTAGAGCGGATGTTATCTCAGAGTTCGTCTAACAAGTTCAGACCCTTAAGGTAGCTCAGTATCTTGCTGAATGATATTATCTTCAGGTCTTCTAGGGATGGGTCAGCAGTGCCAAAAGTTACATACCTGATTCTTCTAGTACGCGGGCAAGTGGCAGAAGATATGCTCAATCGTCTTCTTTTCGTCTTCTAAACACAGTCGGCTTTAAGTCTCATCAGAGAGCCCGATTCTGTGTAGATGTTTTCTGAGTTTACAGTGATCTGTGAAAACTAAGAAAATCACCTTGACGCTTTTGCGGTGAAGTTCTAGCAGTTCCTTGGTATTGACATGACTAAGTGTAATACACTCTTTCGTATGTGCCAAACCAAGACGGTTGCTCCAATACTGGAGTATTTTCTGGTTTGGCCAGAATTTGATATGCTGCGGTTCGCTACCGTAGATGCTATGCCAATGACAGGTTTTGGTTCTAGAAATTGCTCCGCAGCACCATTTTTTGGCAAGGATGTCTGCTTTCCTCATTTCCAAAATAAGTGGGTGCCCAGGTACCCAGATTAGGGATAGATTATTAGCCATCTCCAATTTGTTTAGGTTGTGTGTTTACAGCCTAGATATTGAGTTGCATTTATGCGCCTCTTAGTACTTTGGATACCGCTGACTGTCGCTGAAGATTTTTATTGATTTATGCGTGTAGTTGGTATCCAAAATGTCTCTCGCACGCATCTCAATGGCATAGATTCAGGCTGAAAGATCGTTATGTGTTGTGCAAGGTTGCGATATCTTCTAACTCTGTGGAGCTTCGACACACCTTCTTGGTTTTCGAAGTGACGTCAATAAACAGCCGGTGTCTGCTTGCGTTAGTGTCTTTCGTTGCATCTCCATTCCTCTCTGTTTAGAAAGGAGGTAGTATGCATCGATCATTGATCGAATACACATCATGTCCGAGGGCATTCCAACATATCCTCGGAAGTAACCGTATCCCAGCAGCTTGTTGGTCACGGAGGCATAAGCATGTGGCAATTGATTCGCTATTTGCCATAGGTGATATGCAGTTAATCTAGCCTTCCTTTCTACAACAATGTGTAAGCGTGGTAGATCCAGAAGAGCTTCTAGTGCCAAAGATGAGGAAGAAAACATTGCTTCCGTGATTGCCACACTTGCGATCTTTTGTATGGATGTAAGTTTTGTTATGGCTCTAGCTTGTTGCGCCTTTTGCCACCAAGCTATTGCTCCATAGGTTATGGTTGGGCGTACTACCATCACATAGAGGTAATGGACATGCTTTGGAGATAACCCCCAAGATTTCTCACATATCCTTCGGCATGTTCATAAGGATTGCCTCGCTTTGTGGATAATCTTTTCCAGATGCCGATTTCAGGATAGATAAGATGCCTTAATATTTTACACTATCTGCGAATGTAAGCTTTACACTTTGAATAGTAGGTGGTGTCAAATGTACCACCCTCTTCTTTCTCGTGAACGGTATTACCCTAGTTTTGTTTGGTCAATGCTGAGGCATTAATCACCTGTTGGAGAGCTTAGGAATTTTTTCTCTCTCTTCCGATGCTCGTAATAGTATTACGATATGTTCGCATAGCCAGCAGGTCGTCCGTCAGTAGTGACTAAAGTAGTGGAGACAAAATCCCCTCGTGCGAACACCCTTTCCCGGCCTGAACTTGACTACCTCTGCGCTTAGAGCCCTGTTCATTAGTATAGCGGCAATCCAGCTCACTAACACCAGTTCTACGCCTTGCGCTTCAACCGGTAGGCACAGGGATGAGGAAATCGCATTATGCAATGCTTCCTCTATGTCCACAAATGCTGGCATTGCTATATCCTTGGATTCGAGAGAATTCGAAATCCTGGAGGGTAGGTTGTTCAATGCAAGATCCGTTTGCCTGCTTGATAAGCATGTTGGTGTCCAAGAAGGAGTCAATGTGGAAGATTACTTCTCTGAGGTGACCCTCTAACATCTTTTCTAATGCTCAAAAAAATCAGGCTAATTGAACGAAAGGAATTGGGAGAGGGTTCTGATTTTCCCATTCTCGAAATATAAACCACTCTCATATCCGTCCATCTTGTTGGTACATAATTCCAAGCAAGATTAGCTCTGAGGGGTCTGACGAAGTAAAGAACTAGTATCGTGTTTTCCTTTTGTAAGAGTGCCGGAAATATACCGACCTCCCACTACCCGAACTTTGTCTGGTTTGAACGATCTAATCGCTCAGATGCACGTATCCAACTATAAGAATTATCAGTATCCTCCCATCCTTCCAGCAATCCGGAAAAATACCTCCATCTAAACATTTATCAAAGAGTTTCGCGAAAAAATACGGTACTGCCTCATAAGCCCTGATCAGTAGCAATACCGTCTATACACGGCGCTTTACGTGAATTCATCGACCTAAAAGCAACAATTTCCGAATCAGAAAAACCTAAATCATCTGCATCTCTAGATTCTCTACTCGCTAGTTACCTAATACACTTTTGCTCCTTGCCATCATCTATAACTATGTCCCCTGGAAAAAACTTTTTTTAGTAATAAATCCGCAGTTTCCTCTGCG
The DNA here is from genome assembly GCA_004143645.1 of Protaetia brevitarsis. Lineage (NCBI taxonomy): Eukaryota > Metazoa > Arthropoda > Insecta > Coleoptera > Scarabaeidae > Protaetia > Protaetia brevitarsis. The sequence goes on along the minus strand of RXPK01004616.1, from coordinate 13,543 downwards.
TTCTGCATGTATAAATTTTGCCCAACTTTAATGTTACCGTGGTACTAGACAAATATTTTTTACATATGACTTTGTACGCAAGCAGCAGAAGCAAAGAAAAGGATTATAAACAACAGAGTTATGGTTCTTCCCAAGAATAAGGATCAAACATACGTACGGTGTAAACGTATGTATCCGTGTGTATCCGACGTCCACTACATGCAGTATCCATAGAATAGTATTTAGAGGAGAACCACCGGGAACTAAGATGTTTCGGGGATGAAAAGAGGATCCAGAACAGAAAGATAATAAAAATAATATTAGAATCCCAAATTAACATAGTAATAAGGAACAAAGAAAAGAAATTACAAGAAGTGCTACCGTAAATAACACACAGGAAGAAATGGGAAATTTTAGAGAGGAGATGCCAAGGTTTACCTTCACCCTTATTTCATTTTTTCCAGTTTCCAAAAACATTGCAGTCTTTTAGCTTTTTGTGTTAAGCCTATCCTTCTTTGAAGTTTTATCCTATCACACAGACTACAGCTGGATATAGTTTTAATCCCAATTTCCTTTAATTTGCTTCCATGCTATGGTTAAAAACGCTTCTTAGAAATGGAATTAGTAATACGTATTACTAATTCCATATATACGACCAATCTAAAAACTTCCAATAACTATATGCTTCTTAGAAATGTTTCTTTATAATTCATGGGGTCTCATTTCCTTCGACTACCGAATATTCAAGCATCCGCAGTAAAGTGATTGCGGTCTGACAGGCCATTCAGTTCTCGAATATACTCTAAAACCAATCTTATTTGCATCTTGAGTTCCGCTAGTGCCTTCAGTATTCCCTGGCCGCTACAATCCGCTTGTTTTATAAGCCGTTCGATTTATGTCTTACAACACAATATTGCGCATACTTCAGCTTCATTTTGTGACTTACCTCACTGTAGATATCGATTCCAGTCCAGTTCTGGATTTTTGATCCATCTGTAAGGCATATAAATTCCCTGAAGACCTATCTCTGTAGTTAGATTGATTCTAGATTAACCGGTCTCTAATTCCCACTTCGTACTTTCTGCTTTTTTAATATATATGTCAAAATCATATGGTCTAATCTTATTTCTAAAAGGTTGCCTTCTACAAGAAGAACAATATTATTGTTTTCTAAACTTCCATATCTCCCACTTGGTCGTTCTTGCAATTTGTGGGCCATGTCATCTTTGCATCTCCCATACTACCACCTCTTAATTTGTTTGGGGAAAAATGGTATTAAGATAAACAAGGGTAATTAACAAAAATATAGGTAGATGGTTTGTGTCTCACCAATACCATTCTCACTCTTTCGTACTCGGTTTTATACAGTTTTTATCAAGAAATCTCGCATTCAAGTTTACTTACATATTTACATATTTACGAAATTAATTCACCAAACCTATAACTACTACAATGAAAAAGAAAAGCGCATTAGGACGTAAAACATATATTGTCATCGCCAAGATAAAGTGATTAAATTGCACAAGACTGCGGCCGGCAGCGCCAGGAGCGGGTTGCAATTAAATTAATTCGCAACTAGAAAGAGAAGGACGCGGAGAATTGGAAGTCAAAGTTCTCCGCTCCGATGCGCTGCCTGTGCCGTTGCATTAACTCAACCAGTTAATTGAATTACCATCTTCAACTGAACTTCGTAATTACTTTAATTGTAGCCAATTCCGTAGCATAGCCCTGCTTCACCCGATTCTTTATATTTGTTACTTTCGATTAGTTAAATTTGCTTGCGACCAAATTAGCGCCTGTTAGTAGATCGTTCCTTTCTTTTGCGCGCCCTAAAATTCGTTTTGTAAGGGAAGATAAGTTGGAGGGAGGAGGAAACTTAATGTATTAAAAATAATGATCAATTACAGTAAGCAAAATGCAAGAGATAATAAAGATGACGCTCTAAGTTTTTCAACAATATCTGTTTCGATTTTATATTTTCCATAAGTCATAAATCATTTGACTTCATTTGCATTTCCGGAATGCCACGGGAGTCGCATTTGAGACTCCTTTTATTTGTGCTGCTTTTAAACGATTTATTGGTGTCTCTATACTGCCCAATACTCGCTTGAGCAGATTGCGAGTAAATATACGCTCCCATCAGATCTTTAGACGATGTGGCTTATCTGGAACTACATTTCTAGCTGGTGTTTTTTATATGTAAATTATGGTATGTATAAATGTCAGTAAATGTTTACTTGCTATTTATGCCAGTATGTACCTAATACGTAATAAGTTTTCTTAAGAGAGCTGACATTATTAGAGATCTGGGCGTTTTATTTGATTCTCGATTAAGTTTTGCGAAACACATTGCTGATTTGTGTGTCGTTGCATCAAAACCTTATGGTTTTGTTCTAGGATCTTGCAAATGTTTCTTTAATGTGTTCATTCTTAAAAGACTACGCTTTAACTTTATTGTAAGTAAATTAAAATATGTATCTATGGTGTCGTCGGCACATTACATCCATCCCCAACTGAGCATTCAAAAAGTTCAGCTGTCAAAGTGTCCATCCTTTAAAATGGACGAGCCGTATCCTGTCGGGATGTAGACCATGCTTCCCTTTTGGAAAAGCATGGTGTGCGATCTTTGTAACACCAGCAAGATGTGTGTGGAACAAAATTCGTTTCGAAGGTTTTTGTACCTCGTTTATTCTCTGGCTTGTCTTTTACCTTCTCATTAGTTTTCCCCCAAACCAATTAATTACAGAATTCACCCTTAGATATGATGTGGCGCAGTGCTGATTTAGATGTCTTAATAACTAATCTCTTTATTTACCTCACGATTCTTAATTCCGATGTCCGTACACCTGCCTTTGCTGTTATATATTTTTTCTTGACTTTGAAAACACCTAGCTGCTCTAAAAAACATTCTTAATACATTCAATACCTTACTTTGTTTTCTGCCGTAAAATATTTTCTTATAGAAAATAAATGTTCTATATTGGGTTTGAAAGGCACCATAGAACGAAGAAAAAAGGTAATACAATGAACATTTTGTGGGTATACATTATATGTATTTTAATTTTTTTTCTTAAGTTTACCGACATTTTACAAAAACGATGTATTAAAGAGTTTCTGCAAAGAATTTTTAACAAGTAAGCAAACCACAAAATAAACAGATACAAAATGTCAACCATAAATGATGATGTAAACAATACCCACTACTATTGCATCTGTTCGCCATGTCAATTGTAGGGGTTTGGAAATTCCAGAGTCGAATGGCAGCTTTTCTTCTTAAACATTTGCAATTTCAGTAGTTTCAATATCCTTTTAAATTAAAAACTAATCGAACTCCGTAATAACTGGCACTATCTCTAGATTTAATTAACCTGAAATATTTTAATCTAGCATCGTCATTTTGTCAAATAGGAATGAAAGCCTCTGATGGTGTTTAATACTTGAAAGAAAAAACAATGCACTCTAAAATAAATTCGTAAGGTTCATTTAAGATATTTTTGCTCACCTAAAACCTCTGTTGCAGTTGTCGCGATGTTTCAGGTCAGCAATACACCGACATTGGATTCTTAAAAGCATCCGAAAAGTGGCCCAGTAACTGCAAACTCATTAGTGCGTAAGTTTCAACACATTAAATTATAAAAAAAATTAAGCATCATCAGGTAATTTCAACAGTCTTACGAGAGAGTTCTTTTCAATATTTTAGGTCGTCAACATGGAAGCCCCGGCATATCTCATGGTCAAGCAGAAAACCAAATTTAACTTCACCGCATAGACAAAATCCTCCTCGCCCTAGTTTCATGTTTTCAAAAGATTATCATGTAAACTCTTAACTGAAAAAAAAAGAAACAAGGAAGAGAAATGAAGGAACGGATCGAGATAAGTACGATCGTTGCAATATTTTTTGACAGTCAGTCAACACTTAAACCCTCCAATTCCACAAGCGTAGACTTCAAATTTCCTTTGGGACTTTAAGTACTAATTTAGCACCCAAAGAAACATTGACCGATATACCCAGCCATACGGGCATGGTGTGAAGTGAATAATGTGAACAATCAAATGACCAGGCGAGATCAAGACAGTTCATTAGGGTCTGATCCTTGTTTCGACATTAGCAAATAGCGAATAACCAAGTTCTATCAACAAATGAATACATCAATTCAAGAACTTGTGGTAAAAACCATCAAGATGGAACTGCACAAGAGAAAGCTTTTACAAAAGAACCTATTAAGTAAACTTAGGAAAACTGATAAATGATAATAGGTCCATGGCAAGTCACTACACTAAATCTGCGTCGCCTAGATCAATACGATGAAAGTTATGCTATTTGCAATTTCTATATAATTCATGTTCCACGCTAATATGGATGATTTGACAGTTGACAGATTTTCTAATACTGAGGTTGGAGCATCTTAGAAATCTAATTATGAAAGCAAGGCTTAGACAGCGTCTTCCAAGATATAGCAAACCACAATAGATCTGAAAATGATGGCGGTGAAACAGGCCCTTTATGTCCACCGCATCTCCACATCTAATCATCAACTAACAAAGCTTAGCTTTTATTTGGGTTCACAATTCTCGATATCAATGCTATGCATTAAAAATATAAATCCGTAAACAATATGCTTTTATTGTAATTAATAACGAAAGTCAAAAAACTTCCTAACTGCAATAAAAAGCATTTCAAAATCCCAGGGAAAAGAGATCACTTCAATAAGCGAATTAAAAAAGACTTTAGACTAGCAGAAAGTAACCACTAACCCCAGTAAATTAAAACACGAAATAAAATAGTAAAAAATACATTTCATTGTTGCCATGTACATGTACTTTTAACATCTGTCATGGCAAAATCAATATCTGATATTGATTCTATAGTGAACAAAGAGTATTATTACTATAAATATTAATAACCCAAAAAAATGAACACATACAACGCCATTTGTTAAATTTATAGAAAAACTTACATTTGTAAAATACTAACATAAAATATAATTTAATAAGTCACACCCTGTAATAATCATAGTTAGAATTTAAACGTGCATATTATTCATTAAACGTAGCCAGAGATATGTTATATATTTAATTTATTTGCGGGGTACCTACTCTAACCAATTTCTTGTAATTTACAATTAGCTGAAATTTATTCTACGTAGTATAGGCACATATACCTACAAAATATAGCGTTTCTAAAAGTTAAAAACTATATAAAATAAAACATCAAAATATATAAGCAGCAAATAATAAAGAGGACGAAACTATCAGATGACAAACACATAACATATCGCAGCAGTTTATGTTCGAAAGGCTAATTGATAATTCTCTAAATCTAGTAAATAGTTTCTGGCCCGTTTACTAATTCTTGACCTGTTGTAAATTATCTGGGGATTGTGGGGTAATTCTGATACATTGAGCTTTCAGGAAACAGTGATGTATGACGCTGGATGGTAGATTCAAAGAAAAAAAGTATCCGAACCATTTTTAACAGTTTTACCGATAGTTTGCATTGATTATTGATTTTAACGCTCTTTTTTTTAACACTCAACAATTACTACTATTATTAATATTTTATAGATACAGTTTAGTACTTAACAAGTAAATCAAAAGTAATAATGACAACGTCATCGTTAGATTTATATTGATTTGTATACATATTCGCCATTTCTAAACTTTTGGCGTTTACAATCGTTCGAATCAGTTTGAATTATAAATTTGTTATCCCTTTGTCATTCGTGGGTGTAATATAGTTAAGACTGTAATTCTTTAAACGTATTTGCGATACTATTTATCAGGATGCTTTGTTAGGAAAGATGTTCAAAGAAAATTTCCAATTTACAATGCCACAGTAAGGAGGTCGCGTTTCGAGCGAACACACGCACATACGGGTGTCGATAGAAAGTTAGCCGATTGCCCGTATAAATCCTTTAGTTGTTTTGACCAAGTAAGAAAAACACGCCCATGTATAAAAACTACATGCGCCCGTAAATCACGTGGAATATTTCAACGCGCAGCGATGACGTATATATACATAACTTGTTTGTTCGACACGAACCACAATGCAGCTGTGTTTTTGCAATATTCCACGCATTGGCGGCGTCTTAGATGTAGCTGTTTATTTATATTTGTGCAGCACTCAAATATCTCCGTTCAGGTTTTCCTTGAAAAGTAAGAATTGCTAAAATAATTTATATTTTCAATACGTTTTAAGCATTGTAACAAGATAAAATATGTAATTGTGTTACTTATTTAAATAGATAATAGTGACATTTTATTTATTTCTTGTATTTTATTAAAAAAAAAAAAAGATGAAACAAGCAGGAAGAAAGAGTCACTAACTATTTAAAATATTAAAACAAAAACTTGGTAAGTCTTTTTATCAATTTAAATATTATTAATATCAAAACATTGTAATTTTCCACAACAATACATTTGCAAATGATGGTAAGTTTGTTATTTCTAACAGCACATTGAATTTAAACGATTGTCAAAAGAAAAATGTATTAAATCTTAATAAATCCAATCAAGGCCGCTTCCTCAAGACTTCTATTCAAAATATTGATGCAACTAGGCCAAAAACAGGGGAAGCTCTTTTCACTAAATTATGTTATTGTTACTTTTCATTGTAATTTAATAAGTTTTTAAAATTTGTAACCACATAATATTTTCTAGATTTTCCTTTGTAAATATGAAGTTCTCTTACATGTGAATACATACATAATACATTACATAATATTCTCTATTGACTTCGCAAAATTATGTAGATATATATATGTATGTAGATACATGTGCAAGTTCCTAGGCATAGACTGGGTGAATGCAACGTCACTGAGTTTTCCGCTTCCCCGCTTCTCCGAACGCGTTGGTCCGTGCTTTAAACAAAGCATACGTAAAATATATCAATTTATTTTAATTTCTGTTTATTTTTTACAGTACTATAAGTATTTACACTGTGTGTTTGTTTATTTATATACGTATAATTAACGATTTATTTGTTTTTATTTCGTCATCTTCCATTTTATATTTATAACAACGTAATGCGTTTAAATACGTTTTAAATGGTATTTTTTGTCATTTGTCGAATACTGTTTATAACGTATTTAAATGTACATCATTCTTAAAAAGTATATTTCTTAATTCCAAATAATATGAGTCATCCACACATTGGAACACGCATACTCAGCCTTAAAAGGCTCTGCTCTTGTCGTCTGATTTTATATAGAAGGTATACATCTATATTATTACTATATCAATTCCTATCCATGATATATTTATTTGACGTGTGGTTATATGACATGTAGTTTCACATTATTATGTATTGCGCAGGTATTTAATAGTTTCACAAAGATAGTATTTTTACTAGCACCGTTAGTGGGCCACATATTAGACAATCTTTAAAACCACCGAGCCTAGTTCAATAAATTATTACTGCCTACAAATGTTATTGAAACATAGCTATCATTTTACACAAAGCCACTTACGTTTGAATTTGAAATAGCTATTGAGGACAATTTGTTATTTTCTTCCATTCATTACGTCTTTGGATTGATGTATGTGATGGTAAAGTAGGTAAAATAGCACAAAAACTGGTGTTCGATTTAATCAATCCTTTAATTGTAAGAAACATATGCTACTAGTTTTGGCCTAGGCCATCATCAGGCATGTTTTGTTATTTCTGTAAAATCTAGAGATGAAAATTGTCAAAATTTTGTCTTTTAAATTTAATAAAATGTATTTTATTTATATAACTGGGAAATCTTGTGACGTGATTTTTTGAATTGATGTTTCAAACTTCAAGGTAGAGAGAATTTGTTATTTGTTGATGACAATATAATTATTGAATGATTTCGGTCAAATACAATTAAACTCAATTTTCAACTGGTTTACACTCGCATGCAACCTGTACTTGAATTCTACAGGCAAATGAATTTTAATATCTTCAGTATCACGTCGAATTTGATACATTAATTAGCAGCACGAACGAAAACACAGGCTATGTAACCGATAAACGCGAAAATTGCTAGCAGTTGTGACGTCAGGTAAACACTTTTTTAGCATATATTTCTTCTCAAAACAATACTGGTTTCATAAAAATAACCAGCACCTCTACACATATCTTCTCATCTGCTTTTCTCTTTCATCCATTACTTATCTCTTTTGTTTCTTCAAGTATCCTGCATAGTATTTTTTACATGTTTGTATATATTTTGCGAAAGTGTTTCTTTGTCCCATGCTTAATTAACTAATAATTTTCTATTAAATCCTATAGATTGTAGTATACTATGCTTACTACTTAGTACTAAACGTCCAAAATATAAACATCAACGTCGCCTTCCGGAAACTGCTTGGATTTACTGTACACGCATATAAAAACCACCTGCCGAACTGGAAATCGGCCTGTGCTGCTCTCTGTTGAGAAAGATCGCAATCTCTAGCTGGGTAGTTCCGCCCCACCCCACGCATTCCGGGGGTAACTAAATCGATTTTCTCGTTTCTGTCCGTGAATCTCTCCCACCCTTGCCATTCGCGCATTCATGTGTACATGACCGACGAGATTAGAATATTGCGTCGCCGCGTTGCGCCCAACGCAAGTATTTTTATAAACGCTCTGAAGGCAATGGCGTCCTGCGTGATGAGAAGTGCACATCGTCTGAAAGTTTAATTTCTGCTCTGGTGAATCTGGGAATGGTGGAAGCCCACGGAAGCGTTGTACCATATTTTCTTTTGTTACAATTAGCGCGTAAGGTTTTTTTTTGTTTATTTTTATAATTGCAATTCTCTAATTTAAAAGATAGAAACTGTATCGGAAATTGTGAGTAGAACTTAGCATACTACGAAAAAACTACTTACGTTCTAAAATTCAAATAGTATGACAAGAGAAATGAAATTATACAGTATGAACAAAAGACAATATTTTTATTTGTGATAACAAGTAATTCTCTAAACATATACTACAAATATGCAAGACTGAATCTTACGGCGAAATTAAAGCTTTCATGTTTCTTTTTTTAATTAATAAATAAATGAATACCGTCTTTATTTAAATTATAAATTACCAAACATAAACAATTTAAAAAACTAAATTAACACAAATGCAATAAAATCAGAAAACAAATAGATATTAATGTAGGTAAAATCAAGAAGTGCATGCCTACTTAATATATTTTAACTATTAGAATGAAACAATCAAGTAAATAATTTCTTGTCGTTAAATTTATTATAATAAACTAGAGAAAACAATTGAAAAGAGAATGAAATAATTAGATGTTTTTTTTAACATTGTCTTTAGCACTGATATTGATTTATAGGATTTTAATTTTATAGGCAAACACTTATACAACATAGGAATCATAACCTTAAGAGTTCTACGATCCTATTTATAATTACACAAAATAATTTCTAGGTTCCCCCTATTAATTGATCTTCACAACATGTTAAACTTTTGGAAATTTTTTTCCCACTTGAAATGGTTTTCAATTATAAGTCGATATTTTATTGTCATTACTGTTACAAAGAGAATACAAATTTGTACGAGTCAATAAATCAATTAATTTAATAAACAAGGGTTTTAAGTGTTTCTCTAGGGTCTTGGATTCGTGTTTGTTTGTGAGTCAACCAAAATTATAATTCATTTAAAATAAGAAATTTATTACGCTACAATACAATACATAAAAAAATACAAAATTCAAATAGTCCTGTTAGTAAAAAAATGAAACATATTCCTAACTTAATTCTAATAGAATGATTAATTTTGGTTAGCTTGTATTTAAAATTTGAATATCCATGCAAAGTACATTAATTTAGGTTGGTAAATGTTAAAAATTATGATAAGGGTTATTATGGTATGTTCGGTAATTCTGATCAGAAAATTATAGGTAAAGCAACAAAAAATACACAAATACGAGAGAACAGGTAAAGAATAAAAATGTAACTATAGTGAAAGCAATTTATTTATTTAGTTCTTTATTTGTCTAAGACGGAATTGTGGGAATCTTCTCCGTTGAGGAGAGTGCAATAAATAATATCTGAAATTAAACCAGGAAATAACCGAAAATCGGCCAGGAAATAGGTTATACTGTTTTTAAAATAAGTAAAAGTATTTTATTTTATGACGTCTGTGAAGACGACTCTTGAATTTTATAAGAAGATTGTGTTTGAAAACCCGCCTCTTCTGGTCTCATGGCAAGAATGAACAATTGACGAGATTAATGAATCAGAACAATCTTACAGTAAGTTTCCATTTAGAATATATAGAGATGAAATTGCCAACATGTATAAATCAAATACAATTTGTTTAGGTTATTGATGAATTTAGTTATTATAAAATCGCCCTTTCTGGCACATACAAATTCTAGATCATTAATTACCTTAAATATTTTTAATAATGCTATTTAGAATGCCTAATTTTTAATATATTCACTTTGACAATTCGGTTGCTTACTTTTCATTACAATATGTAATCCTTAAATTGAGAGGATTTTTCTAGCTCTAACCCAATTTATTTCAGCTGGTCGAATAGTTGGCACATCTTTTGGAATCAACCTCTGAATAGAAATAATTTTCTTAATTAAATGTTCCGAAGCATTATCATAGTGACACCATGGCTAACTCGTAATTAATTCAACCATAGAAAAATAAATTGCATACATCGCACTTAATGGCATAAGATCCGGTAAATAGAAGAATTTGCTAGTTTTTAACTTAATCTACGCCACACCCCATAAATATGTTTGTTCTAAAGAAAATTTGAATCAACAGTTAAGCTCAAATATTTAAATTCATGAGCTAATTTAAATGTAATACTGCAACTACAAGTGTAGTTCCATGACAACATATTGGGAGCGTGTATATGACACAACACATATGGTAGGTACATAATCTAAGGTCAGATGTGGATTTGTAACTTTGGTCTTATTAAGTTAATTATTATCTGAACTTACTGAAAATTACTTGCATATAAAATACATCAATCAACTTTACCATTAGCTGTCGTAATATCAATGTTACCAGTTTTCGTAATTCTATATGTATGTAACAATATCGTTAACATATAAGCTATAAAGTTAAAGACCAAGGATACTACTTTGACGAACTCTATTAGTATTTAAGAGTAATAGGATGTATGTATGTATATACTGCAAGGATGATATTACACTGCGACCAAAAAGGTCTATTGTGTCCCCTGTTCTTGCAGTTCTACAGCTGGCCTTCCAATTCTAATTCTGTTCCTTTCAGAAAGTGTAAGATATCAGAAGGCCCCCGGTTGCAACGCCCTTGAGTTGCACAGTGCTACGCAATTTGAGAGGGGATGGATGCCATCCTTTTCCCGAATCTGCTCCAATCGTTTTGCTCCTCCCTTTGTTCCTTCCATGTGAGGTATTCTCACTTTGGAAGTGGAAGGCTTCTTATGGAGGCCCTGCTGCAATTCCAGTTTATTAGCGTTGTCGTCCCGCTAATAAACATCCTCCCTCCATGGTTGATCCCACGAGTAGCTAGAGAAGAAAAGGTCCACCTCCACAGAGCCCGCGCAAATACAATGGGTTGCGCCAGGTGCCCCAAGGTCGGACTAATATACTACTAGTTTTCTATCCAGCCACGCATCCCATCAGCCTAGTCCGCCACCTTAGGATTTAGGTTTTTGTTGAGGTTGTTGATATCAAATTAATATAATTCGAGAAATTTTGAACTAGATGGTAGTACTTTTACTTTTTTCTACTAGCAAATTGTTTTTCATCCAGTGTGTTAAATTTTGTTCAGAAATTGATAATACAATTTAATACCTGCATATTTTTGAAAATTTTATTAAGAGAGATAAAAACTGCTCTATAATTAGCAATTTTACTTCTCTATTTTATAAAGAAGTTTAATTATTGCTGTTTTTAAGTATTCTAGTATAATATCTTGCTCAATAAAATGGATTTACTAGTAATTGGGTAAAAAAAATCAGGAAATTTAGTATAATTTCATGTCATTTTGCAACTATCAATATTATTTTACAAAATATTCAAGCAATAATTTCTATATTATAATCAAAACCAGATACCATCTATTAAAAGGTGATTATCTTAATTTACTAAAATACCCTCTCTTAAACTCCAACTATACGTGTTAATTAACTACCAACTGTGATTATTAAAACGTTTCCAACCTATAGTTACGAAAGTTTAATGTATGTAATTACGGATACAATGCGTTAATCGACGTCGAACTTCAGTTACACATTACTGGCAACACGTTAGAAAAACTGAAACATAATTGACACTAAAGCATTTAATGTTGATAGTAATGGCTGAATTTAGTAATTAACTGCAATTATGAAATGTACATTTTAGCTTAAACAGCACACGAGCACACCTCCAATACAATATTTAATAAAATAAGCATATGTGTTATTAATTAATGTGATGCTGATATTGTGACAATTACAAATTGTATATATGTGATAAAATTGGAGCAAAGCCTGTGCCAGAATGATTTTTTTTTTAATTTTTATTTTCAGGTGCGGCATATTATGCATGGGAAGCGAAGGATCAGTGCTATTGTCCGTACGCGTCCCTTGTATAGATGTTTACATACTGCTGTGAACTGATTGTACGGATATATGTTTCGTGAAATTAAAATGGTAAATTTACTAGCTCAGCGGAATAAAATATAAAAGGGCGCAAAAGATTATCTACCTCAGTTACTTATCTAATCATGAAAAGTAAAGTGGGCGTAAGTAAATTGACTATCTTTAATATTAAAATTGCAAAGTGATTCAAAATAAAAAGAAAGACATTTACCATGACATTTTCATATTTTTTTATTTTTATAAAAAAAAGAAAAAAACATTGTTACAAATGCAGTAAAAAAATAAACCATGACTTAAGGTCCTGGACGCAATAAAAAACTGCAGGAATCTACAATAAAAAGACATGCAAATCTTATTCAAACAAAGACAGTTTTTGTAGAGAAAATCCAGGATCGCACAAAAACCACATGTCTTAAAAATTACAACACACTATCATTAATTAAACGTGGACCAACATTGTATAAAAATATAATTGACATATAATTACAAGTCAATGCTTATCTTCACCTAATCCGGATGATAATTATCAAAGACTAATTGAAACTACGAAACGGAAAATTAAACTCTTAACTAAAAAACAATTTCTTCTAAAACAAATTACAAATTAATAATATCTATATCCAACATGTGACACAATTAAACACAACAACATAATTAAAAAAAGTTCCTTAAAGCTGATAACATTCAAAAAACCGAACTACTTTTAATAAAATATATACCAAATGCATCAAAGAAAAAACAACATCACTCGAAACTTCAACCGAACACCTTTTAAGAGTCCTACATCGCTACATATACAAAATAAATGCGTGGCAAAGCAGCGCATAAATACACGAGAATCTCTTGAATATGACAATGAACAAAATATATATACAATACTGACGAAGGCAATAAGTACAATGACTAAATTAAATAAGCAGCCTGAACAATCCTACTTAATTCATCAACAAACTATTAAAAAATCTTACTTAAAAACAAAATATTAACTCGATAGAATTTGCCGAA
>RXPK01004615.1:0-12581 GCA_004143645.1 Protaetia brevitarsis | reverse complement strand
TCCGAAGAAATTAATCCTGTTTTTTCTGTGTGAATTAAATCCAATTGACAACGCTGACTTATTGTCTTGAATAAATAAAATAAAAAGTTTTTTTTCTCTTCTATGTACGCCTCTCTCAGTTCAAAAACTCTATCTGCTGGCAGAAAAGAAACTAAAAAAAAAAGTAACCGTACTGAAAAATGTAATGATATTGGTAGTTTTATAAGGAACATTGTATATGGAATTTTTAAATTTACATAATAAATAGAATAAATCTTTTAAATTAATCGAAAGCACTGAGCTTAAAATGGTAGATTTGCTCAAAAAAAATTGAGGAACACTTTAAACTAAAATCTAATCTTTTGAATGTTTTAAATTATTTACTGAAAAAGCAATTAAGTAATAACAAGATTCATTGGTGAAATTATTATAACAAATCATTGTACCATCTTTAACAAATTAAATGCGTGTTACAACTCTACAAATCTTCAATTATGCGATTATAAATAATCGAAGATTTGTGGAGTTCGTTTGCATAAAACCGAAATTACAAGTACTACGTACCGAGCAATGCATAATTCAGAATTGTTTGCAAATAATTTTTAATTGCTATTACACTGTGCTGTAATTTCGATTGTATTAATAATCGGAGATTTGTGCATGAACCTTAATAATAAATAATTTTGTTAATAATATTAATATGAACAAATAAATATATATTGTTATTTTTACGTAGAATTTTCGTAAAATTATTTATAATATGAAGGCAATAAAGTATTAAATGATACCTCCTTCGTTAGTTCAATAGTTTGCAATTTATTGCAAGAACGAACAGTTAACTTACCTTAATGAAAAGTGTACGACTGCAACTGAATTATCAACTTACACCACCGTCGCTGAGTGAGTGAGAGTTTGACGTGTGACCCCTAGAGGGCGTGCATCTAAACTCGTGGTCTCTTAGGGTCTTAGGGGAAAATGCGAGAATATAATCTTGAGACACGATACTAATCCAGGTAAATTCTCAGAAGAATAAAAAACTCACATTTCTGTTCCCTTTTGTGCTTGTATGGTGATTCATGCACAAAGGACCATGAGCCCCTGGCATGGTGGCATTTTTACGGTTCATTGTGTAGGCATTTTCTTTTTATTTATTTTTTTTTGGTAATCGCCAATGCTTGACATCAATCTTTTAAATATTACTTTTATTGCAATTCAATTAAACAAAGCTGCTGAAGATAGTATTAGTAAAACCATTATAACCTGTGGCGTTACAAATAATCGATTAAGGGAATGATTACTGGAAAATAATGATACAAGTCTTGATGATAACAAATTAATATATTTCTGCTTTTAACTGTAATAATTAGGAGTAATTTTTCCCTGCGTGAGGAGAAAAAATAAATTTATACTAACCAAATTATTTGTTTGATTGAATACAGGAATATTTTTAATATGCCTAAATCAAGTAATAATTTAATAACTGTAACCAAATGCATGAAAAATGGTTGAAAACAACAAGATCGTTTTTCCCGTGTATAACAGTTTTAAAACCTTCAAACACTATATACTGCTATAAAGTTCCTTGGCTTATAAGTAATATCAGCACTAACTGAAAAGATTCCACTTATCTCCGAAATTTCTTTAACCTCGCGCGAAAAATATTCACTTTTGTTCATTGTTGTTTGTGTATCTGAGACTTATGCACGTGGGAACACGAATAAAACTGAAATACTTCCGCATAAAAAAGCACTCATCTTGAATACAGGTGCTTGCATTTTCCGTTAAAAGGAAAAAGTTTTCAATCAATGTATACATGCGTGTCCATGCAAATAAACCAAAGCGTCCGGCTTTTTTTATTTAAAATACTGTTTATAATTCAATAATACTTAAAACAAACTAAAATATGTTGTTAAATATGTACATAATAATAACAATATAATTTGTAATGTGTACTATCTTACTTAAACAGAGGTTATAAAGACATTATAAAATATTAATCAAAACTAACGTGCATTCCATTTAATTACGGTTACTTTTCGTCGAAAAGTATGTACTTAAGAAGAAAATTGTAAGACTATTTTCTTCTTAAGTACATACTTTTCGCAAAACAGCTTTCAATTAAAATAAACATTTTTCAGAGAAAAGTTATTTAAAGTACCCTAACCTAGATTTAAAGAGTCGATTGTAATGAGGGTATATTTTGAATGAAAGACAACAGGCTAATCGTTTAATAACAGTTTAAGGGAGGAAATGCTTAATGTTATTCATTATGCTCATCACAGCTTAGGTAGATATGCATGGAATGAATAAATAAGTTGAAGCTAAGGTTAAATCATGCGATGTGTGTATTAAATACAATGTAAACAGAAAAGAATTTATGATATCACACAATATTACAATTGGTCCATGGATGAAATTAGCTTTAGATTTGTATGTATTAAATAAGTGTAAATACTTACTACAGACTAGATTATTTCTCTAAATTTGTTGAAATTGTAAATTTATTATTTCTCTATATAACATTACTGTTACCAATATTATCGGCAGATTGAAAGCTATATATTCACATGAAGGGATTCTTCTGAAAATTGTCACAGATGGAAAACTTTTAATTTTTTAAATCTAAAGAATTTGAGAGAATTTTGTGTGACTTCTTCGCGTAGAACGAAATGTTCAAACAATAAAAAAATATCATGAAAAAATACCAGGAAATAAGAACATATGTCTACAAAGCAGTAATTCCAATTAGAGATACTTCTCGGATAAAAATGTCGTATTAAGTTACACTTTGTTTTAATAAAGTAAATGAAACCCTAACAGCCAGAAATATTACATAGATATTTTTAAAAATATATTTTATAAATATTTTTCGTGAGAGGTTTTTGAATATATTTTTCATATTTTTTCTAAATCTAGATAAAATATTCAATTAAAATATTTATTCTATTTTAAAATTATGTAAGCACAATATTTTTTCTAAAATATTTGTAAAATATTTATATGAAAATTGAGATTTTTATGCAATCTATTTAATTTGTCACAATGAACTAAAATTGTTCTTGGTTATTTAGAATGTATAACATCAATAACGAAAAGTTGAAACATACATAGAGTTGTCTAAAAGGCAAGAACTTGTTTTTTCACACTCACCATATAAGTTAATAATCAATAATTCTGGCATCTTTTAAGGCATACTGAAGGTTTATCAAATTAATCACTATTTTTTAATTGAAGTGTTCTAAATAAAAAACAAACGTATTTATTATCCTTTTCTTTGAATAAGCCAATAAAAATGAAAAATACTCATTCTTAAGTCTAGCCTTGACTGGTGTCAGGTACAACCCTATGGCTTTTTTCATATCTTCGGTAGTGGCGCTCTCATGGCGTTTCCTAGTGGCCTCTAAATAATGCCAATTGTATTAGATCATACCATGAATAAAACATCGTACAACATTATCAACACCTACTAATACATTTGGAGCATTTACAATAATTGAAGTGGTAGCTACATTCTAATACTTACGATACACAAAAACTAAAACACACCCCGCAACAATTAATTACACAGTTAACCCTAATCTGCCCTAATCGTATGCTATTACAAACTATAACATGTAACGGACAAACGAATGAAAACGTTGATGATACGCACGTGCGCGTATGCATTCTATGTACCTAATCCATAGACGCATAAACAATACTAAATCATATAACACCGGCACTGTAATGAATGAATGAGGTGTTGTGTTGACGTTCGCAACTTACAAATATTACAAATAATATAATACAAAACGCAGATATATTAATAGAAAAGTTACAGCGCTCAACTTAGATACTAATTAAATCATATTAGATATATATTATCTAGTTTAATCTTTAAACTATCATTTTAAATAGGTACATACCTACTTAATATGTATTCATATTTTACCCATTTTATATTATTCGTCCTACGCACCAAATGTACAAAAGCAAAAATTCAATCTTTTTTTTTGATATGAAATAAATATTTACAGAAATACAAAGCAAAATATTCTTGCAGAGTTATGAAAAATATATTGAGAAAACATTTGCAATAAAATATTATTAATGCTACATAACATATATATTTTTTAAATGTTTTCCTAAGATATTTTCTATAATATATTTTATGCATATTATGTTAATATAACTAATATTCAAAAAAAAATAATATTTTTTAAATATTTATAAAGTATGAAATAAATATAGTTGGTCACTGGGGAATGATCACATTATGATTTATTGATTTAAACTAAACCAAGAAGAAATCAAGCTACTACCTCACGAAGTAAACAAATAAATATAGTAGTAATGTGTAACAGAATTTTAACTTTCCTTTTGGGTGTTTCATCGACGCAATAAAAGGCTCTACTTTAACCCTCATATCATCACCATATCCCCCTATATTAAGTACCTATATCGCATACATGAAATCTCAGATTAATCCCCGAAAATAATGCAGCGTCCGAAACTATACCCCTGTCATCATCCACCTATCATCGCCCTTAATCCGGTCCTGTCCGCAGACTGTGCATTCACCGATACGATGCCGTAAGGGTACGCACACGTGGGGTGGACGATCAGGGGGAGAGAGAGATGCCCCAGGGGGACGCCTCGTTTGGCAGTCCGCCATTGCGATGACGCATCGCTAACCCCTGTGACGCCATTGGTTTGTTTCGGGGGTCGGATGCCGTGCGCATTTGTCGTCTGGAAACTTGCCGAATGTAAAATGTATGACGCCGAAGTTTTTGTGACGAGATATTTGTGAATGTATGCGTTAAAATTCAGTGATAATTTTGATAAAAAGAAGAAAACTTAACGTCGTTTTTCTTGTAATTCATTTCTGAATGATTGATATTCAATTCTGGTCGTTAGCAGTTTTGACAGACAAAAGTCAACAAAATCAACAAAATTAATGCGTATTTTTTTATTACTTTGCAAACTATTTCTATAGAATTAAGTAATATGTTGCGCGATAATAAGCTTTTAAAATTATTTTAATTTAAGAAGAGATACTTTTTACACAATACGTTTCAATTTAAATGTATTTTAAAATTAAATATTTATTGCATAATCTGGCCGCTATTGCCATCTGTGATTTATATTTACGTTTAATAATAATTAATTTAATTAATAGACAACAGATTGAATTGTGATTATTGCGCATTTTAGCTATTAAGTTGATACCTTTACACATATTTGAGTTTAGTACTTAGAATAAATTTTGTGTAATTAAATTGCTTACAGCCATTTTAAAAATGTAGGAATCAGTAAACAGCGAAGTGATATTTTAAAAAGTTTTGAGACTATTGTAACATAAACGTATCCATCTTTAACACGGACTTTTGACCGCGTTGGCCATGAGATATTAATGCGGAACTTTGAGTGTTATGATGTGAGATGTTGTTGCCGAGTGGTTTCGATCATTTCTGTGTGACCGTGCGCAGTAAGTCAAAGTTTCCTTTAGATCGGAAAATGTCAACAAGTACTTTCATTCTTCTGTTCTGCCGGCGTGTTTGAGGGTACTGCAAAGCTCGGTTCTGTGTCCAGTACTGTTTACTTTTTATTAATTAATGACATTAGTGGAATTCATTGACTTTTCTTTATTTTTATACGCCTACGATACTAGTGCTGCGGTTTCTGGAATCGATCCTGTACAGATACGTGATCGTGAAAATTTTCGATCCCCCACCTCACCCCTCCAGAGTGGGTCCCCCTCCCACTTTGAAATCTTAAACGGGAACCCCCATTTTGTATTTCAGATTCGGATTCTACGCCATCAAGTATGTAGTTTTAGTTTGAAACTTTTTTTCGATTAATCGCAAAAAAACATGATTGTGAACGTCTAGAAAAAAATACACAAAAAAGAGAAGCAAGCAAACATGATTTTGTGTTTTTTTTTTTATTTTAACATTAAATAACATTTCAAAAAGCCATTCAACAATGAAGAACTTTACTTTATCATACCCATTTCAGAAAATGTGTTCGAAAATGTGCCCTTCCACTTCGATACATTTATTTATTCGCAATTGGAATGATTGCACACAACTGAGAAGTGTTTCCGGCGTAATCCTTGAACAAGCGTTGGTGATTCGCTCAATCATGTTTTCCCTCGTGGTTGGCACTTCTGTATAAACTTCAGACTTAAGGAAAATCACGCTTAGCTCATTCGAGGTGTTCACAAAACATTCTACAATGGCCAACTTCTTTGTTTTTAGAGATACAGAGTCGGTTAAATGGAGAAAGTTCGTGTATTTTTCCATTTGCATTTCGTGCTATGCATAAAAAACAAAAAAAGCGCTTGGTTACTAAGATACGACTTTAGCATGTATTTTTTTAAATGGGAAATACACTTAATGAATAAGTAGCTTTAGCCGCTTAAAACAGCATTTTGATCATTGGATCGGAAATCGAGGCCTGATATTATTGCCGGCTAGGTCACCCGACTTAAATCCCTTGGATTTCTTTTATGGGGAGCTACAAAAAACACGGTGTATGATACACCATCCGTTGATTTGGAAAATTTAAAAATCGAAATTACACAGTATATTCCTGATTTTAATGAACAAATAGTGCAAAAGGTACAGAGTAATCAGGTGCGAAGGGTAAATCCGTGTAGGGAAAGTAATGGCAGTTATTTTGAAGCAAAAATTTAAAACATTTTTTTGTTGTCTTTTTACTTTAATATACAATTAGTTTTTGTTTAATATCTACTTCCCATTTGCTGTAATTAGTATAGTAAATACTGTTTCCGTTATTTATGTGAAATATTTCATCCAAGTGGCAACACTTAAAACACGATTAATACAAAAGTGTCTATCTATACCTTCATGTGATAGTTTGTAACTTCAAAAAACAAAAAAGTTGGCCATTGTAGAATGTTTTGTGAACACCTCGAATGAACTGAGCGTGATTTTCTTTATAACTCTCGTAATCGTGATTTTACAGAAAAGTCGTTTTATACTTTGTTATAGCAAATGATTAGAGAAACTCAAAAATGTAAAAATATACCGGATGTCCCATTTAAAAAAATACATGCTTTAGTCGTATCTTAGCAACCAAGCGCTCTTTTGTTTTTTGTGCCATAGCACGAAATGTAGATGGAAAAGTATACGAACTTTCTCCATTTAACCGACGCTGTATCTCTAAAATTAAAAAAGTTAGCTATTGTAGAATGTTCCCGTGAACGCACTGTATATTTTTATTGGAAAGAATAAGTTTCCAAAAAATTGTTTTGGTTCTCAATAAAACCTCAGTTTTGCTTATCTTTTTTTACTAAATTTGACTGACAGAATTGTACTGTTTTCCAAACCACACGATAACGTTTCTTATAGTGTCTGATTTTGCAGCATTTATCTTAAATTATCCTTATGTAAAGTCATTCCGGATTAATTTTCAATTATCTTCACAGCTGATTCCACCTCACCCATTCTCACTTGAGACTCACCCCATCCCCTTTCACATACACATATACGCATACGCGTATCCTCCCAAAATCTTCGAGAAACACCGCCACAAAGCAAAACACACACAGCGACGTGCTCCCCGCACCGATTTAATTCCCAATTTCTCCGTCACCCTAAAGCGGTAAAATTAACGGAAAATTCTCACACCCCAACGCCCAGACATTTCCCCCAGAATCCCCCCACCCTTCCCCACCCATCAAATTATCCCCAAAACCTACCCAGGCACCGTGTTCCGTCTTCCTCAAAGGCAAGGATGCGATCAAATTTAATTCAACCACAGGCACACGTAAAAGGGTTAGTGGGAAGGTGAGGGGAGGCGGGTGGAGAGGGTAGGGGGGGAATGTTTTAGCCTGGCGAGCTCGACGAGTATTTTCTACCTTCTCTCCACAGCGCTGGAAAGATACCCTCAGTCCCCCCGAGGTACTTCATTAGACGTGGATACTGAGTCAGTGAGGGTAGTTATCTTCCAGGTTTAACAAGGTATGCGTGCCTTATTCCCTAGGGGAGACACGGACCGTAGTAGCAGCGTGCAAGGTTGATGGTGATCTTGGGAGATGTAGGAGAGGCAGAGGGTGGATGAAACGTGAAGGTGTAGTAGTAGGGGTGGTGAAAGAAGTTTTGCTGTTAGAAAGAATGGATTTTAAGTTCATAGGTCAGCTGTTAGGTGTGATGTATATCTTTGATTACAGCGGTAAACAAAATTGTAACTTTGTAAGATGGACTTTTGTGATATTTTTTTTGCCTTAATAGATGGTTGGCAGTAAAAACAAACATTTAAAAAATCTGTTAGCCAATAATAAAATAAAACAGTAATAATAAAATATAATAGTAATATAATAGTTAATTAGCGCTAATTAGTGATTGCATATATTGCATATTTAGGCATTTCTATGCATATTTTTACAAAAGTTGCATATATTGCATATTTAAGCTTTTTCTTATCCTTTCTATTAGTAAAAATTCCTAGTAATTCCTAATGTAGATCGACAACCGACAATTCTCAGAACGATAAATCTTTTACATTGGTTCTCTAATACTTTTTCCAAAACTGTACGTGTTTAATTTCGCCTAGCAGAAGGGATGTGGTAAATACGTTTTATTATTATTATTAATTCCCAAATAAACTATTCATTCATAGAATATCTTTGAGCGAAACAGCATGTAATTGTGTTACGTTTTTAAATACTGTGCGTACATACAATGAGTATAGCGAACAAAATTTCTTTATGGATTAAGCCATATCCTGAACTGGTAAAGGATGGCGACAAAATATTTTGTCGAGCCTGCAGTTAAATGTGTAATTTTAATTTTACTAAAGCTTTACAATTGTTTTTAAAATTCTTAACTTTTGATATAAAATGACAATTGTTGTTGTAGGTGTCTTCTGAGAGAAAATACCTGATTGATCAACACACTAAAACTCCATCACATATTGGAAAATGTAAAAAACTAAAGCGATCCGCATGTGTGCAGCAATCTATACGTCAATGTGTAGCATCAACTTCACAAAACTCATTGTCAGAACAACAAGAATATAATACGGATCTGTGTAACGCATTAATTTCGTCTAGCATACCATTAGCAAGATTAAACAATGTTAATTTGAAATCATTTCTGCAAAAATATTGCAAACATAATATACCTGACGAAATACCTTACGAAAAAATTATGTCACATCTTGTTACCTGCAAACAATAGCAGAATTCAAAAATTGGTAAGGAATAATTTTATTTATATCATGGTAGATGAAAGTACGGATAAGTGTGCGCGTTATATTGTCCATTTGTTAATAGGAATTCTTCATGAAGATATTGTAGGTAAATCATATTTTATTTATTGTAAAGAACTTCAAAAAAAACAAATAATGTGACAATTGCCCAATTCGTTCAGAAGGTTATCAAATTTCTTTTACCTGGAAGTATACCTTGTAAAAAAATTACTAATGTTGTCCGACGCTGCACCATAAATGATAAAAGCCGCGCAAAATTGAATTTTTTTTATAATAACATTATTTATACCACTTATTTAGCTCATGGGTTCAATCGTGTAGCCGAAGACATTAGGAATTAATTCCCTTTGATTAATGATTTAATTAGCAATGTCAAAAAAGTATTTTTAAAAGCACCTCTATGAATCCATTTATAAGGAGCGACTTCCCGTGTTAAGTTGCCTCCTGAACCGATTATTACGAGATGGGGTACATGGTTAGAGCTGCAATTTTTTTCGCCGAAATTTGAAGAATAAAAAATGAATTCTTGAATCACGCTTACTGCATTGCTCTAGAAAACTGTATAAAGATAGTTACATCAACAGAATTGCTACAAAACCTTTTGTATATTAAGTCAAATTATAGCTTTGTTTCAAGTTCCATTCGTAAATTAGAAACGCAAGGGATGTCGATCTCGGAATAAGTCCAAATAGTAGACGAGTTTGATATGCTATGTAAGAAGGTTAGGGGTACAATAGGTAATTCTATATACGATAAATTTAAAGAAGTGATAAATAAAAATGCGGGTATTTGAAAGTTAGAAGTTAAGAAAATTTTGAAGGTGAAACAGTAAACGATTTCGACTTAATTTAGTTTAGAATGTATTGCCAAGTTAAAAAATGCACAATTACATTGTGATGTTAAAAGAAGCTTTTCTATTTCGAAACATATGTATTCTGATAGAAGACAAAACTTTCTTTTACACAATTTTGAAAAACATTTAATTATAAATCGTTTTAGAAATATGTTGTGAAAAAATTTTGTGCAATAAAGTTAATGTTTAAATTTCTGCTCTTATTTATTTTATGTAAAAATTTTGCATATTGTCGCAATTTTTTGCATATATGCCCCAGTTTATGCATATTCCTCAAAAATCGATGCATATATATGCGCATATATTCCAGTTTTTCTTTGCATATAATCCGGTCTCTAATCATCTCATTCAGAGCTTGCCTCGCAGAGTTAGGCAGTGAGCATGTGACATTGTTGTTGATTGCTGCTATTTCTTTCCAATTGTTATGATTTACTACTGAAAACTAGCAGTTATGATTTATTACCTGAAACTTGCCAAAATTTCAGCTTTGTGACTTAGCTCCTTCAAGATGTTGCATTTTTTTTTGGCACGCAGTTTATTAAACATAATTAAATGATTGATAGTACACTGTATATTAGCAAAGATAAAATTTAACAAACCAAAGTTTTTTTCAGTTATAGTCGAATAAGCATGGCTTTTTATCTAATTTTGTCAATAACCGTGCTGGAATGGCAAAATGTAACTTATTTAACTTATTTTTCATCGTGCAGTGTCAGATTTCTAGTCACGTAAAATGCCTGTAAGTTTATAAGAATTATTTTAATTTATAAAATAAATTCTATAAAACGCGACGCAAGTATATAGAAATTCTCATTTTCCCGATACATATTTTTTTCTTTCCTGTTATTACAATTATGGCGGTAGCTTTTCAGCGGTGTACTTAAGCCCCCCCTTTTAGACAAGCGTCGGCTTGAGCTCAAAGCCTGTCGGCGTCAGCTCTGTGATATTCATACCCAGGGGGCCCCATTGTGATGGCCGCTTTATTAAGAGCTAATTCATGGGGTTTTCTTTTAATTAAAGGTTTCCTTTCTCGCAATCGTCGTGGGATATCAGTTTCCGACGTCTAGTGCACGAGTAGATTGTAGCGCGCGGAGAGGAGGAGAGGGGGGGCAACCGTGGAGGATGAACAGGGCACCCCAAGTGTTCGGATGCAGACGAAATCGATTTTCGTTAGCGCTGCAAAAAAAAATGTTTGTGAAAATTAATTACGATATGGGGTGATTCCAATAATATGAAAGATATTTTAGAACCAACTACTTTTATATACAGGGTGATTCACGGAACTTGTCCATTAAAACTTTGACTTTGCAACGATATTTCGATTTTGAAACTTAGGGGTTAAGCATAGTTGGCTATGATCTCTTTAGAAAAAACAATTGCATCTACACAGAGATTCAAAATGATTGTCAATTCCGCTCATATAGATAGTAACAGGGTGTAGGTATATGCCGCGTGTTTGTAATGAAGGTTGAATAAGTCGGTGTTGGAACATAAGAAGTAACACGGATCTGTCATAAATAAGGAAAACGTAACCTATATTTGAACTCGCATTATATAAACCGATATGATTGGTGGTTTCTGCTTGTAAAAATTAAATTAATTAATTAACTTACTAATATTATTGTTATAATTCAGTACTAACTTGTGTTTAACTAAATTTATTTATTACTTTAAATTAATCATTACAATAGTTTAATATTAAGTTGACAAAACGTCATCTCTCAGTTTTTCTATGGTATGCATGCGTTTCTATAGATCCTATTTTTTGATAGCCGAACATGAAGATCTAAATGGGTTAGATCAGGCGCATCTTGGTGGCCTATCTTTGTGCTTAACGAACGCTGTCAGCAAAGCACTGTTTGAAGTATTGGCAGCGTTTGTCGAGCAGTATCGTGCTGGAGCATTATCGTGCTGAAAATTAACCTGCTTCCAAGGCTCATTTCTTGTAACTCTGCAATAAACCATTCCAACATCTGTTGTAACGTTGGGCTGTTACAGTTTCCTTGAGAAAAACTGGCCCTATTATTCGTGCCTGAGATAGCTAACCACAACTCCAACTTTTACGGGATGCAATTGCATTTTTCGAAATTCGTGTGGATTTTAGCAGACCAGATACAATAGTTTGTAAATTGATAAGTCTGTTAGAAAAAACCCAGGCTTCATCCGAGAAAAATGATTTGTTTAACAAGTCATCGTCCCTTTAAATTGTTATATTAAACCAATACAATATTCCAATCGCCTATCGTGATCTAATGTAATATTCCTGTACCGTAGAAACTTTATAGGGTTTGAAAATGTAATCTTGTTTTGACAACTGATTGCGCTTTAATGTATATAAGCCTATACAATTATTAAAAATGTAATAAACTATTTCACTTAATGTTAATATGATTTTTTACCTGTTTATTGAGCTAGTTACCACAAATAAATTCCCTTATTTTCTTACAGTATTCAGAAATATATTGTTGGTGATATTAGGTGTAAATATAGGATTTTAAAAAAATTATAAGATAAGTTTTATAATCGAAAGATA